>PQWD01005783.1:0-97584 GCA_019425675.1 Leucinodes orbonalis
ACATTTAACTTTGTTCTGATATAGTAACTTGTATGTCAACTTAAGAAAAGGAATTGAATTGGAGATTGTACAAATATTTGTCTTTAAAGCTTGTGTTGATTCAGCGTGGTTCATATTATTTAGAAAAGACTGTGTACGCTAAAATATTTATATTTTTTGGCGACCCATCTGGTTAATGGTTGCGAAGTCGGCTATTATTCCCGAGGATTCCGAGAGGTACAGTACAAACATGTATGTCTAAGAGACGTTTGTATTGTCTGTTGTTTGAAAATATGAAAATTATTATTTATCACTCCTTATTACAATACATTTTGTTTCTTTATATAATATGTTTTTTTTGTTAAATAAATATTTACCAAAGCTAGCTTTAGCTTGGGTAGGTGGCGCCGTGTAAATGTACTGACATATTTATTTATTCAACTTTCCGATTTAAAGGTACCAGCATATTAATCAAATTTCAAAACATGTTCCTACCTTCTCATAAATTAAAAGACCTCTATAAATTTACCATTTCGAACTTAAACTCTGCCGAGTTTGAATTGTCATTTATATATATCTTAACTCTGACTCTGACCAAGCGGACACCAAAATTATGTTGTTGTCCTTACAATGTTGAATTAACAGAAGCAGCCTGCCGCCCCCCAGCGCCCTCTATAAAACATTTATCGCCGTTGTACATCTCACTAAGTTCACTTTTACAGAGTTTTATGTCCGAAAATTTACGCGAGGAACGTAGCTTGTGCCATTATTGCGGAGAAGGAATGCCGCGACAATGCCACGTAATTGAATGTAATTTCGTTAGCTTCTTTCCTTTTCGTTGTAAATAAAAGTTTACGTCTTATTTATTATTGTGAGCACAATATCTGGCCGTACCACGTACGGGACAATGAGTACTGTAAAAATCATACTAACAGAGTCCCGGACAATCGTGCAAGATATTTAATGTACTATGGCGGAGCGGCGGCACTGAGCCCGTTTGAGTATCGATAAAATGGAATGGGACGCTTTCCAGAATTATGTTTGATTAATGAATTGAGCAACTCTTTATAACATTTAAAACGTACAATGGAAATACTAGTTAACTAATGCTAGAAACATTTTTTATTTTATTTGATCATAGGATAAACTAGCAGACGATTGGCCTGTGTGATAAGTGACATTGATATTTACTCGTAACTCGAAGAAACAATGACTGTTTTGTCGATCTTAAAAAGAGTCCGATATATCATATAGGGATTTAGTTGGCAAAATTTAAAGGCGATCCATGTGGTAAAAATGGGTGCGACGTCGGCTATCACACTAAGGGTTCCGGGTTCATCCCCGTGCAGTACAGACGTTAGTGCATGCACATGTCTTTTGTATTGATCTGGGTGTTTTCAATGTATAATAAGAATTTATTTACGAAAAAAATTAGTAGTAGTAGTAGTACCAATATTACAGGCTAAATGCTTAGTTAAATGATACTGTGTGAATTCTGTGGATATATTTATATATATTTTTGTTTTGGGCCTGCGGTAACGTCACTTCATTGTCAAGCAGAACGGTATACGTTGTTTATGAGGCTATAGGTAGCGCTCTGATTGAACCTGCACATTTGTGCCAAAGCAAGGCTCTACCACTGTTAAAGTACATATAAATAGTGTGTTCACATTTTTCACTATTCACATTCAAATATTTTTGACAGCATCATTAATACTAGCCCTAAGAATTTGGTTTGGTTAAACTAACTAGGATTTATTTTTCATATTGAATTTAAAGTTAAAACAATAGAATAAATAACTTACAGAGGAGTGTAAATCAATGTACGATTACTCGTTAACTCAATATCACGTCACACTCGTTTAACACATTCAAACTGTAATAAGGCTCTTAAAATGCACCATTCGTTATGAAAATGGAAACGAATACCGAATATTTATTTGCATGTTGAGAACAATCGGATTGAACGTCTGCTCCTGTATTGCGTTATTATTGAATTATTTAAATAACATATTATTTTTGAAACCATTTTTTTTTTATTACCTTTCAACTGTTCAGTATTTTTGACATTCTTATTTTGAAAATGACGTTTGACTTAATTTACAAAACGACCCCTACATGACAACTTAGTCCAACTAATGGAATAAGCTTTGCTGTTGAGAAGCAAGTTGAACTAGTACTTCTTTAGACTCCTTAAAAATATTACTGCAAATATGTTTATACCTCTCTGGTTTAAGAGTTATTTAATATAAAACTATTTAACTAACCATGGTGTCAAAGTTTCAAAATCGCCTTACTACCTCTGACCTGTATTTATAGAACGTGGTAGCGGGGATCAAGGGCCTACAGTGCATTCTGGAGCGCATAAAATATTTTTTTTTTATTAACAGGGTGTGTAGCCTGCAATGTCTTTACTAAACTGAGGATCATTCAATTAGCAAAGAACATTTACGTACCTACTTGTTCAAACATAGATGAAGTTATATTACATTATTTGAGCAAGTTTATTATTTGAAGTAATGTTCATTCCTTGGATATTGTTTGTGTTTGTATTCCAAACAAATAAGACGTAAAGAGATTAAACTCGCCCACGTCTTAACATGTCATATAATACACTTATTTGCCCCAAACCCAACAACGGTGAAAGAAACTTAAGCCAACAAAAAATTTTTTTTTTCTTCTCACAAACGAAAGCCATCCGCCAATTTATCTACGTCATTATTTTCCCGCGTCGACTGGGTGCCAAGGGCGGTCGTCATGGTAACGCCAGCTTTCCGGGATTTGCCGAAAATGCGTCGCACAGCATACAGATTATCCTGTATTTTAATGTAGGGAACACGCCTGAGGCATCCGGGAGGCACGCGAAACTTGTAGCGCACAAGGTAAATAGTTAGAGTTTGTGCGTTACTTGAAGTATAGGGTTGTCTTATACACAGGTGAGAGCTTTGACATTACTAAAGATTGAAGTTCTTAGTAATAAATTAAAGAACTGTATTCAAACATTTCAATACATACTGGTACTATATTTTACACATAAATATTCATAGGAAATTCATTAGTAAATTAACGTTAATCACCAAATCTTATCATATGCACTAGCAGACGTGTAATTTTTACAACATTCAAAATATAAAAAGATGTTGTGTGTAAAACATCAAACGCGTGGAATTTTGTAACCCTGTTTATGGAATTGAAGGTTTCCTTTCCCAACCCTGTACTATTTTATCTTCAAGACCAAGTTTTTGAAAGAGGTCAATCAAAATTTAAGTTTGTTTATCTAAAAACAATAGTAATCCCTATAAATTACTTTTAAAATATGCACCTTGAAATACTAGTTTAAAAATAAAAATTTTTTTATCATGAAGTATGCAGCGATATTGTATGAACTTGTAATTCGTACACGGTATTTATTTGGCGATAACTCGGTGAAACTTTTGCTTACTGTAGTACTTAGTACCGTGTTACTCATAAATAACACAGTACTTTATTCTTTTTTCATCTAATAAAGTTAATATCATATATTATTTCTTTATTAGGTAGGTATCATTCATTATGTTATTATATACAGTAATCTCTTATTTCGTGTGGGAAATGGCACAAGATTCTTGGAATACTAGGGGCAGCCCTAAGCGGCATATTGTATTATAAAGTAATTTTGTAATGTCAGCAAGTGAGTTTACAACTTGATTTAAGCAGAGCGCTAACGACTCTACGCTTGCGTACATTGAATATAATATCCCTAACTTGGACGGGAGCGGTTGATGTTTAACATTGTAATAGTATTAAATAATAATCCAGTGTCATAAGAAGCAAAGTCGAACTTAAAGAATATAAATATATACTTAGATTTTTGTAATGATAATAAAGAAAGATTACTAATTGTTCTAAAATATTACTTATACCTGCAAAAACAATTATTGACATTTTTAACACTAGTCATTTATAAACATATAAAATTAATGTCCACAGACATTTACACAGCGCCATTTTACCACAATTTTAACAAGGATATTTCCTATGGGATCTTAACAACGGATAAACATACTTGTAACAATCTTTTAATCGATTTGTACCTAAACATTATTGCAGGTTACAATCTATACTAAATAACATAAGTAGCTACGAGAAGATTTCTTTGATTCCTAAACCGCTACACGACATCGGTCTTCAAAATTTAACTAATTTAATTAACTGATATGTTTTATTATGAAAGAAATTTCATCAAATTCTCATAAAAAATATTGTAATAGACAGACTACACTTGTCCGACGGTTGTGCCATAATATTACATGGAATTCATAATAAACAAAGCACTTTAAAAGTTGATTAAATCATGAATTAATTGCTTAAATAAGAACCTTAATTGAATTACGCTTAATACAATTTTCAATTACACCCGCAAGATTGCCAACTTCATTACGTGCCGTAACAAATGTAAGCCTGAATGCATAATGACTAAACAACGGGACTCCGCTTAATAAACAAACCCACTAAAACATTTAACCTGCGGTAGAAAAAGACCGAAAAAGAAGCAATTAATCCAGGAGCCAGGTCGGACCGCTGCAATATGTGGAGCCATTAATTTAATTTAGTATACGTGCAGGCCTCGAGACACTGTTTTAACCTTAATTGAGATTTAAGAACATCGCTGCGCGGTTGTTTTTGTGAGCGAGCGCCTTGGGCGACGGAAGCGTCCCTAAGCCCACGTTAGGGTTGCCATTGCAAAAAAATAATGTAAAAATAAATTTATCTTAGATTTTTATTGTAAGTGTAAGTCACATGGAATTTCGACTTTATAGTGTTACTGCCGTGTATGAAATTTGCAACGGGAGAGGTCCCATAAATCCCGTAGCAGGCCCTTAGTATACTTGAATGCCAACAACTGGTAAACTCAATAATAAAATTTATTTGTTTACCACAAAAATACCAAAATAAGGATATATATTATATTTAATCAATAAAAAAAAATTAAGTCGTGATCGTTTTGAGTATATTTCGCGTGTCTCTTCCTTATACACATACTTCAATTTTCATGACTGTACTCTAATACTCTTATTTAAACCATTCTAACACGCTTGTTTGTCGCTTGTTTGCTTGCTTGTCAGGCCGCCAGCATTTCCTTTTTCACTCTTATCGCTAATATTAGATCAATGTTATCATATATTTAAGCAAATGGTTATCCTGGAGTTTAGCAATGAAAAATTATTATAAATATTATACCAGATCCACATCGTTGGCAACCCTAACAGACCGTATCAGTAATTGTGTGGCCCTCTTTATAATTCAAATGTTTAATGCTTTATGAGCCCGCTTTTCAGCTCAGTGTGTTGTGACAGGGGGCTCGCGATCGAATACGCGCACGTTCTACATTGTTGCTACAATTAGAAACTTGTGTAAAATTATCTTGTAATATTTTTCAATAGCCCTTTAACCATTTCATACGAATATTTCCAACAGACGTAATTGATTTCCAACCGGGGATCTCTACTTTTCTAATTATCAAGGGGATCCAACTCGGAACCCGGAACATGAGTCTTCACTCGAGTGTTATGTGTACACCCCTGTATTTTTGGAAAGAGAGCACTGTAGCTAGTGAAATTACTGGGGTATAAGAGACCTAACATAAATCGTAAAGGGTAACAGGTTTTGTGTTGTAACGAAATGATTGCCATTTATAATTCACGTTAACTTTGTATAATCCGGAAAATCTTGGGCACTGAACGTAAAAGGACTCCAAATAATTACCTATGTGTAATTTTGTCTTTTTTACAAAAGAAGGAAAAGACATAACTCTAACAAGCATTGCCTGCAGCCAAATAATGTCTCTGACGATTCTTTTCTTATTCAAGTATTTACGCGACTGTTTGTTTTTATTAATTAAGACATATGAAATGTTGTAATGAAAGAAAGCACTACTTACCTATTTAGTCTAAGCACAGCCAACCTATTCATTGAAAAAAGATTATGAATCAAAGACAAAGTTGTCCTATGGGTTGCGCATTTCTTAGGATCTCTTAGGTACTGATTTTCATTAATGATCATCTAGTACCCTGAGTGATCATTTCATTGTCATTGTAGGCGGCTTTGTTTTAATGCTTGAAGCAGCTCTGAAGTTTGTGTTTTGTTTCTTTTTATGCTGAACTAAATTAATCGTAGCTAAAGGTATAATAAAACGTTAACATGAAACTTACTGAGATACAATTTCATAATTTTACAGGGATCTATTTATTTGGCCTTCATATTAATCTTTAATAGCCTATTAATGTATTTAAACATCTGTCAGAAGATTTAAACCCCACAAAATACTTAATTAACGGCATCTCAAAAACTCGCAGTAAGCCAAACTCACAAAACATCCTTTACACAGATTTTTGCAAAACAAATCTCATATTTTATTCTCAAAGCGATACCCGTTTAATATCTACAAACTTCATACAAAATTCGTTGTATCTAATTCGAGGCTTATCTTGCCATCTGTAATCTCCTCCTTGCTTAGTACCAAGGAGATACCTCAAATGCTTTCCCTCCCCGCGCCCTCGATGCCCCCCGAGGGCCCTTACCCCGCTTCTTAGCAGAAGTTCATAATGCCCTATTAAAGACGCGCACGACCACTGAACATGAATTGTGTACATTGACTTATGAATATTAGAAATTTTGAACACGCTACTTTTGTACTTCCTTTATTTGTTCGTGTTTCTTGCTGATTTTTTTCAGTATACAGACTGATTTCTCAGATTTGTTCAGTCTGTAGACTGCACTAATAAGTACTGTTAAGATGTATGTTTAACCTAGTGAAGTAAAATCTCCTTATTGTATTACATTGATTATATTCGACTTTATATTTTTTTATTTTTAATTCCATTGCATCTTGGCAAGCGTAGCGTAGGTTTGGCCGATTGACTAATGAATTGAGGAAGTTACAACCCTTTTAAATTAGTCAGAGTCGACATTTGACCAAGAATATGTCCTAACATCGCTCGATAACGCCCAAGTCCTTTGGCTAGAAATGTGCAAATTACATCGGCCCATTTACCCGTAATTTGGGTTTTGTCCGAGTACCCGCATTCACGGGCTACAATTTGCGACAACGCCAGTCCGCAACGAGCGACTGTTGGGGTAACACGTGTATTTTACAGCTATCTGCGTTTTATACCGCTTAGAATAATAGCGTAGTTGGTGTTTCAGACAGTTTGACTGTCTGTTGCATTTGGTTGCTCTTTATGTTTAGGGGATGTATTTCATGTATATTATTGTCCGTTGCGTGGGATGTAATTGTTTAGTGAACAGTAACGTATATTCTCAATTAGTTTCACCAATATCGTAACTAGTATTATACATAATGATATGGTGGTAAAAAATGTTAAGTAGATATTTGTTACCCGTGATACAAACATCTGTTATTTATATATAGGTAAAGAATTGGAATGCAAAATAATTCTAGTGCGAAAGGTCTTTACAGTCTTTAAGGGTTATGAATTCTGACAAACAACCCTCAACAATAAATTATGATACAAAAATATTTATGGCTTTGGGCGAACTTCTTATCATTAAAATTGGCTATATTTTACTGTACTTACTATAAGACCAGGATTTAGAGCGATTTATAAATAACATTTTTTAAAGCACACAAAAAAGATTTAAATATTAATTGCAATTTTAATGTATTGTTAGTTATATTGTGGAACAACTTATTGCCTTTTCAAAAATCAAAATATGCGAACATATTAAAATCGAATTCGTATTTAATTTTCGGTATTCTGTTTTTGGACAGCGATGCTTATTTGATTCATTTTGTTGTATCACTCAACAACCTTCAAAACAAGGGGCGGAAACCTGAGGGGGATTCCATTTTTATTAAGAGTCGGCCTCTATCAGACGAGCCGACCGAATTAAAGATTGTCAACAGATTTATTACTCGCTCTAGTGAACTCGCAGCCGGGCTCCCGCGGGAAATGCCTGCTTATTAAGCAATGGTAAAGCTAAGGACAGGTTTTGAAATGGCTACGTCAAACCGGTAAGATTTAAAAGTGCGAGGTGAAACTTTACCGGTTCTGTTGTAAAATATATACTGTGATATAGTATTCTTACGGTTTGAAATAGCTATTCAGTAAATTTAAAAATAATTAAATTTTTCAATTTACTGAATAATTAAAATTTGATAAGGCTAAAGATAGGCTTTTTGCCGCTTAGCCGCTATATCACAAGAGAACACGCCTGTGTAATGTTCGTGCAAAAGTACACGTACTCGTACTCAGACTCGTTTTTGGTTCACAAAGATGTCAGATGATTTATCAGCGAAACATTTTAGTTCTATAAGACTTCTTTTACTTAATAGCATCTCGGTAATTTAGACGCGATATTAACAAAGATTTCCAATCGTACATTTTGTATTGATCTATGTGAATGATTTAAAGAGTACTGATATTGGAATGAAAATTACTTATGTTCATAGAAATAAAGCAATTTTAAGCTTTTACCGTATGAAAAATTTCAAGACACTAGCGTGAAACAGTTATTGGTATGTTGCAAATTATCAAAAATATTTGTCCTCGATTTTCAAATGAATAACTTCATCATCATCATCAGCTTATTAGACATCTCCACCGAGGTGCACGAGCCTACTCGTAAATGTGTAGGCCTCGTCCACGCGGGCACAGTGCGGATTCGCTCACAATGTGTTTCTTTACCGTAAGAGCGTCGGATAACGTACATATAATTTCGAAAATTCGAAACACATAGGCATGTGGCGGGATTTGAACCTGCCCTCTCGATAGGAAGGTAACAGTCCACACCATTGAGCCACCGAAATGATAACTTGCCGCGAGGAAATCATGAAACCTTAATTCAGAAGTGAACATATTAGGGTATAATTTCAGAGTCTTCACCAGCATCATCATCAGCATATAATTGCACGTCTTCTACGTCTTCTCGCACGGCATAGTTATGGTGAGTTATTATACTGATGCTGTTAAATAAATAAAACCTGGATTTGTTCAATTCAATTAACACCGTTGCCATCAGAGATTCTGATGAATAATTTGGCAACCGAACAACGAGAGATGAGGGCAAAGCCGTGCATACAATGACCATTAGTCGGGATCTAGGGGGACTTAGCGAGAGCCTATTCACAGAGGCTTTGTTGCGGGTCACTCGTCGGGACACAATATGTTTGAACATTTCACAACAAAGATATAGGTTATGCAAGTACAGTATTTTTAGCATTGCTATGTGGGCTTTTAAATTGTATTCACTTAATGCCTCTTCCTACCAATCAAAATGTTAATGCAGGTGATTGGAGGAAACTAAATTTATTTTTTAAGTATGTGGAATTTGAACACCCCGGTGATACTAGAGCGGGTGATTTTAGGAGACAAAAATGTGGGATTTAATCACCCGATGTGATGTCAATTAGGCAGTGACGTGCGCTCCATATATGCAAATGAGCAGTAAATATCTTGTGCGTCCAGACTACCCGGAAAATTGCCAACATCTTAAATGATTTCCACTGATTGCCCATTTTCTCTACAAATTAGAAACCATAGATGACCTGTTGTCATCAAAAGCACTTAATTTCACAAAAATATGAATTATTGTTTATACGATTAGTATCACTGACTTTGCATACCCTACTCATAGTCTCTGTGCACACCACTGCAATTAGGTGATCATAGTAATTTATACCTGATTTTCATTGAAGCTTATTACTATATGTAATAACCTGTGCTTTAATACGAGTACGTACTTTATCACCTGAATTGTGTTCTGTTATTTTTATGTGTCCATAATAAGTAAATAAACATAAGGTTACTAAGTTGCTTACTTTGACTGAAAGACTGTCATATTATCTGTTTAAACCTCAAAATAGTTGTAATAAAAAAAAACCGTAACACGAAGCAGGCGCACGTAGACACGTCAGTGCATACAACGGTTGCTCTATTATTAAACGTTGTTTGAGTTTGTTCGAAAATTTAATAATTTACTGACGCTCACCCCGGAGTTCGCGGTGAAACTAAATAACATCTTAAAATGTGAAAGTTTTCGAACGCACCGCGTTCCCCGCAGACTACGCTTCGGTCTTGGGCGACTCGAGCAAACTTTATGGCGTCCCCAGAGCATCGCCAAATAACCGAATACGTACCTGTACTTTTTTAAAGGCACGCGTACTGAATTTAGGAGAACACATTTAATATTGACATGTTATACTAAATTATCACGTTGTCTAACATGATTGTGATAGAATGTCAATGTATGGCAAGTTGTGTGGGAAATAGGATTGTAATAGTGAACCATATTATTCGTATGTTGACGATGGTTTTCCCCGTTTCGTCGCGCTTTACCCTTTATTATGCGTAGATACTGTAAAAAAAAATTTGTGTTTTAAGAAACGAGTTAATAGGTTTTTCTGATCACGCTCGCGCCATTTTACTTAAATCCAAAACAAGAACACGTAAAAAAATATTCCAGTATGAAATATGCTTATTTTTTTCCTATTAAATCATCAATGTTGTGTGTACGCCCCATACTGAAATCGTTTTATTTTATCAGCATTATTTTCTGGCTGATAATAAAATTGCTTCTTCGAACATAAAGCGAGATCCATTAAATTCCATACGTTTGTCATAATAAATGTACAAATTCGTTGCTTCATATTAAAGTGTTCACAATAAACAGTTTCAGCAGAGGTATTCCGGAGCGAGTCAGCTGACGTATTTATTATTTATTTGGGAATTCTCTGGGCGCGCCGCGCGGAATATGGAAAATAACTCATCTCACACGACATATTGACTCGTTCAGACGAGGAAATAGAGGCACGCATCCTTTCGGGAATTGCAGTCATGCCGGTACGTATCTTCAGCGCGGGACTTTGAAAGTTGAATGACATGATGAAAATTATTGCTTTCTGTATATGTGCATGACAGAATTTAAAATGAATCTCCTTGTCTTTTAAGTACTTTACAGGTAGACAAACGACTAGATTATTCTACTGATGGTATTTCGCCATAAACACTCGTTACTCCGAAGGAGCTACAAATGCAGTTAAGCAAAATTGAATTTTTTTTTATAAGTTGATCAAGATAATCATTTAATGTGTTTTTCTTATCGGTTTGTTTACTTATTTTTTCGATTAAATTCATAGGCAAATACGAAATATATTTACATAAACTCAATTTAAGCCTAGTGTGTCCTATAAAAGCGACTAATGACAATAAATATACTACTCGTACTTTCAATATTTTGCTAAGCGGAATGTTAATTAGTACCTGAAATATCTCCATTTCAGAATGAGTTAGGTTGCGTATTGTGGTTCCGAAGCATAACCAGAGAAGCGATCGGAGAGCAATAAAGGATTCTATACAGTCGCGACCCCTGCTGTTTATTATTACCGCATTCACAAGAAAGGCTACTTTAACCGAAACGCCGATTTCAATAACAGACGAGTTCATTGAATAGAGTTACCTCATAACATTTTTATTGTACAATAAGAGTTTTTCACCGACAGAGGAGCGTAAACGTCGGCGATATTGCTTATATCGAACGTTTATTTGGCATCGTTTGATTCGAGCAACAGTCTAGTGCGCGTTGCCGCAACCTCGAAGACAATTCACGTTAAGTGACTTAGAAACTGCGATTATTGAGTTCCGCGAGGGCGAATAAACTCATAGTACCTGCTTCGATATTGTTTTCCACATTTTATCTCATGTGAGTTCGCAACGAGTATCACTTATTTCCAGTTCATTATAGCTTCAAGTGGCATTCAGTTTGCAATACAGCCATCGCAGTACACGTATTTCAACTTAAAGAATATTATTAAACTAAACCCTCAGAGGAATGCCACTTAGGAAAACAATTTTCATTTCGAAGATTCACTCAACTTATATGCCAGGTCCAACTTATAAACTGACGGTAATATCGTGCCAAAACCATCTAAACTTTTAATCGTACTTTTCACAAACAACTCATTAACCATTTAAAGTTTAATTCTACAAACTGTTAACCATAAAACGCCCCCTAAAATGGCGTATAAAGTTTTATTCGTCAGATTAGAGCAGACGGCTGCTATCTCGCAGTAAAGTGGGGTAAACAGAGTCTGTAACGTGTATAGACGACCTGTAAACTATTTTCCATGTCAGCGAAAGTGCGCGTTTATGAATGTGAAGTTTACGGTCGAAGGCGTTTCGCAGATCTGCCGTAAAGCAGCTGAGTTGGGCGATAAAGAGCGCTTCAGCGCTTGCGGTTAGTAAATTCTGGCTGTTTTAACGAGTGCTCTTTTGAATTATTTCACGGCTGTTAAACTCCTATGGGGTTTGCAGATTGCCGTTTGCCTTTTTATGAGGTGCAGGCGTGTAATATTTATGTAACTCCAATCGAAGTAGAATATCGCGGATGTTTGAATATTACAGGATTACTTATTATTTTAACGACTCTAAAAAGAGACGAAGCATTGATCCAAGATTAAATTGTAACCAATACTGTACTTGGCTAAATTAGAAACAATGTTTAGTAACGACCAAATAGTGGACCACATCTTGTACAATATCAGCAGGTCTTTTCGTAGACAAAAAATACAGTCAAGTATTAATTCAAACTACAACCTTTTTGCCCTCCATAAAGCGGGATGTCCGATCCGGACATCCGGATGTCCTTCTTAGAGTTTCATAAAAATTGACGTCAAACACGAATCAATTTTCTATGGTGCTTCATTTTATGCAATAACATATTTTTCAAATGTTGAAAATTTATTTTACATATACAATCAAGTACACCATAGCAAACCCATAGTTTACAACAAATTCTCCATTATTTCCCAAATAAAAGCCTTACAAGGGAATGTGTACAAAATGAAAAGGTCCGCAGAAGACATGAAAATAGATTTTTATGCTTGTTGACTTTGCTTTCGAGAGTCCACGCATATTGTGAATGGTCAAGTCGAGTGCTTTCAACCAGTAGTTTTACCCTACTTTTAGAGATTTTTCGGGCCATTATTGACATCGGCCAGTATTCACTTATTCAGGTTATATGAAGGGCACTCAGATAAGGGGACTGAGTTTATTATTATTAAATTAATTGGATTCGTACTTATACAACAATGAAAATAAGAAAACTCTTGAAAATAGAAATCATAACTTAATTATTGTCTGCTTATATTTTTAAACATCATATCTTAGTAATATATAATATTTTATATAGAAAACACGGTATGTTGTTAAAGTATCAAACTCAGTATTTTAAAGATTTAGTGAATACGAGCTTTAAGTTTAAATCCAAATATAACATAGTTCATAGTAGGAAATCAAACATAGAACATGAAGTGTAATACATTATCAGAATATTATCTTTCTTTCTTTCGTACCCAATATTTCAATAAAATACTTCAATACTGTACTACGACGAGGTGAATTCGACAACCATGATGGAACGAGTATAGGTTACTAAACGAAAAACATTGGCATCGACCCACGAGTTATTTTCCAGAAGCAAGAGACTAGAAATAAGGAAAATTCACCCAGGTAAAGCCGTAGGGCGAGATGATAGTATTCACAGTTCTCGGGTCGTCGTTACGTAAACATAAACACGAAGGGACAAATATGAATATGGAATGATGTTTTCAGAAAGTTGACCGTGTTTTTCAAAGGTTCGATCCATAAATTGGATGTCATATTAAATATAGACAATGTGGAAGCAACTCAATCGACGAATGAATATAATTTTTTAATGGAAAAATGATAAAACTTTTCATAGAATATTAACTGTAAAAAGTTTGCAAATAACATTGTATAAAATGACATGAACTTTTGCTTTGATTAAATATTTTTTAAATATTTAAGATATTACAGATAAAAGGATGTAGTTAGGTTGGCAGATATATTAGTGACATACTTATTTAAAGTAATCCTGTTTCATAGAAAATAGTGTTTACGCTGATTTCATTGTACAAGTATCCTATGAATAATATTTGTGAATAATAATAATAATAATAATAAACTTTTATTGCACATAAAACATATTACAAGGGAAAACATGGACAGAACAAAAAGTGTACAAATAAGGCGGTCTTATTACTAAAAAGCAATTTCTTCCAGACAACCTTCAGAAGAGAATACTTTATTAATAATGATTAATTGGGCTGTGCAAAGTTAGAACTAAGTTATATAAAAATAATAAATACAATATATAATTACAAAACATCACACAAATACATACATATAAACAGTATCTACGAATATACCTTGGATGAAATATTATATACATAATTCACATAAGTGCTATCAAACTATAAGAAGAGAAAGAAAAGAAGAGAAATTTAAAATTCCGGTGTCAAGTATGAAGTATTACGGGGGAATTAGAGACAGGAAATATGATTTAACACGAGATTTGAAAATAGGTAAGGAGTGAGAATTTTGAATAGATACGGGAAGAGAATTCCATATAGTATGGAGCGAACACCGAAAGATTTTGAAAAATAACTGGTGGAATGTGAAGGGACAGTAAGATGAAGTTTCCGGCAAGATCGCGAGTTCTCACTTTTAGAAGAAGGAAGAAAATTAAAGAATACCTTGAGGTAAGGTGGAGAACACGGATTGAATAAAATATTGTAAAGAAGAGAAAGAATATGTAGATCGCGTCGTCGACGAACAGTTAGCCATTTTAACTGTGCCCTATATTGAGACACATGATCGTATTTACGCAGCCCGAAAATAATGCGTATACCGAAGTTTTGGAGGCGCTCAAGCTTATTCAGAAGCGATTCACTTATGTCAGAATAGCAACAGTCCGCATAGTCCAGGATAGGCATAAGCAGAATTTGAGAAACTATGTTCTAAATGTTGTCCATTCTATTATTCAGAGTATTTTGAATCATAATCCATACATACATTTGGGCATGCGTTATGTAAAGTGTTAGTTTAAGGATACCTATGATTGGTTTATTTTTTTATCATGTACATACATATCTCTTTAATTTAATAAACCCCAGTGTTCAAATTCCATTATTCAGAAATCGGGAAACGCCGCCAATAAAATCTTACACGGCTCCCAGAAGTATGGACGCTTCACCTAATTTATTACTGGCATCGCGATCGCGAATATCGCGTCGCAACTCAACACACTCGAGTTAAGAGAATAAATGGGTAATTCAACACGATCGCGTACCGACATTTCTTATGAGCAACTTCCCCTTGCGTCACTTGCGAAGTCGATCAATCATCTCCTACGGCCGGCCCGACGCCGGCGAACCGATCATCATGTTTTGTGAACTCTTTCATTTATCTAATGAGTTTGCTTGGAACACGCCCTCCCGAGCTTATGTTTGCAAGGTGGGGTCCGATACTTCGACAGCTCTTGATGACTTAATCGGGTGGAACCGGCGAGTGAATTATTACGGCGCGCCGTGTTTTCCTTTAATACAATTTGACCCCTATGTAGTGGTTGAATTCTTAGCCCGCTCATTTTATTGAGGAATGGAGTTATAAGATTAATTAATTAAGAGTTATAAGGGTGAAAATCTTGATGTCGCACAAGGCACAACTAAATCTACAACTTTCAATTTGAAATAATGTGAAAGTTTTTTTTTTCAAACATTTTCAGTTCCAGTCAAAACAATTTTGAAGATCGGACTAAATCGTATTTGGTTACAAAGTGCAACTACCTCAAGTAAGCTTTCTGTCAGACTTAATGTTGAATTCAGGCTTAACCAGATCTGAAATGCGCTGGCCTTAATCCACTTAGAATAACAACCGAGCTAATGTCTGCCGCGGTTGAACCTCGTCGTTTCTTATTGTCTTGTGTCGCGGGGATTTCGTTCCAATTTATACCTACTACGGTATAAGGCGAAGGGGAAAAAATGATGCTACTGTTGCCAAACTTACGGAAATATTTATACGGTGATTTAGTACACCATACTTTTAAAAGCTTCACTGAGGCTGAAGCCCATCTTTTGGTACAATGTTGCAAATTGAGCTTTCAGATAAAAATCCTTTAGGATAGCACTTGTAATTGTTTTTGGACACTATAAATTTCACAAAAATTAAAAACATTAAATAATTTCGCACAAACCTTAAAACCCGTTTAAAATGTTGTTTAATCGTAGTTCCTTCTGTTTAAACTTTCCAGATCTCAATGAAATGTTTGCTTGAAACGAAATCTCCGCAGGATTTTGAGTGAAATTAGTTTTGAGTGGTTCTAAGTTGGCAAGTTGTCGTCCCTTGGGTGCGAGACGTTTTGGAGCAACGAGCACACATCCTCAGTTGAAAGCATTCAGAAGTTGTATGAAGTCTGAAAGACTTTAATTGGATTTAAATTCGCTATTCCAAGCGTGTTGTTTTCTTGAACAAACTTATCATATCTGTTCGTGCTCGTTTACGTAAAGATTATTTTAACTCTGTGTTTGACGTATTGAAACAGTTTTTCCAAAAATACTTATTTTATATTCATTTATATGCCATAAACTGAGCTTAAAGTAAGGTAATTGTACTTTTGTAAATTTGCCACGTTGTCATTGCCCATCAGGTGAGTTACACTCATTTACTTCCTTTAAAAATGCTCTTTACATTTAAAAATACCTTAAAAATATTTTTCGATCAATGCCAATGCACTGTTGTAATTCGAAACTTGGATGTACATGGGGCGCCCCAAAACGAAAACTCAACCACTTTACGTGAAACAAAGCAGCGGCGCACAAAAAGACGCGGCTTGTGAGCGATCGCAACATCCCTCCAACTTCACCCGGCGTGTTCATTAGAACTTAGACTTGTATGAATTTTCGCCAACTTTCCACCATAATGAACACTAAAAGGAGGCAAGTTTCAACGCTTCAAATTTTAATACCCCCGCACGGTTCGCCGCGGACAAGCTTAATACTAAATTGGCCGTATGGAATTCGTAGGTGGGTGTGGAGTTAGAAATCCAATATCCTCTCTAACTTCATTTTAAATGAACTCCGCTGTTTGTCTGGCTTTTGAACTGTTTCGTATTACACTGTGCTGGCATCTGATTAACTAGGTTTGTACTATTGATATGGAAATAGTTGGTCATAGGTTTGCTTAATTTTGTTTTATTAACGATACTTAATTTGTTTTTTAAATGGTACCTATTTTTTTATAAATGATAATCAGTATAAAATTAAATTTGTTTAACCAAGTTTCAGCGTCAAGTTTGTGAAATGATCAAAATTCAAGAGTTAGTTAATCTTGTTAATTGTCCTTGTGTTCAATTTGCTAAAGGTCCTCTTTCTCGTTTGTGGGGAAATTTAGGGAGATTTTTGTTGCTAGGAACAAATTGGGGGTGATATATGTATAGCTTAGTTCATAATAGAAGCATTCAAATCTAGTATTTAATGAACTTCATTTAAGGCAGATTACAAAATAAAAACGTAAGTACATTTACTCTGGTAAAATATAATAACATGTAGGTATGCTTTTGTAATTTTTGCGATTTTTAAACTAGATTTTATACTCTTTTGGTATTTTTATACAAATTGTGTCCACAAATATATGTTTTCAAATGATTCATGACGAGGGGCAAGGAGCATTAAAAATTAGTAATTACATTTACAACTTTAGTCGTGGTTAAATTTGCTAATCGAGACATTGAGAATGTTAACCCTTTGAAGTACAGGTGAAGGGATCGGCAATTAAGTGTCCATTGTAACTTTAACATTTAATTATCAAGAGACGCGCTTACGTGAACCGATATTAATAATTATAATTTAATGAATTTTGCTTTGCGAGCAATGCTTTAAGAGCGTCGGTGGCTCAGTGGTGCGGACTGTCGCCTTCCTTCCGGGAGGGCTGAGGTTCAAATCCCGACACGTACCAATGTATTTTCGAATTTTCGAAAATATATGTACGTTATCCGACGCTCTTACGGTGAAGGAAAACATCGTGAGGAAACCTTCATGCACGCCTGCGAAGAGATTCGAAGGTTGTGTGTGAAGTCGTCCAATCCGCACTGGGCCCGCGTGGACGACGAAGGCCTAATCACCCTACACGGGTAGGCTCGTGCCCCTCGGTGGGGACGTTTAATGAGCTGATGATGATGATGATGATGAATGAATTTTCACATACAAAGTCTGATCAATACTGAAATTCATTAGACCTTCTAGATCTGACTATTTTGTATACAGTTACATATTTCTTAATCTTACTAAATAAAACAAAATTTGCATTTGAACTAAGCAATAGCATTTTATGATGTAAAATTTTTTTAGTAAGTTTGGGTGGAAATTTATATCCTATTGAGCTTTATTTGGTTTGATATCTATCGATTTGTTATAACTCAGAACAACTAAAGAAATATTTATAGACTAGATCCCGCCCCGGGTCTGCACGGATACTGGGAGTTCCCTATTTATTTTAAAATTATGCGAGGCCCCCTGATTTACGCAAGAATATTTTATTGCGACAAAAAATATTTTAAAAAATGATATTTTTATTCATAAAAATTAAAACTTCTCATTGTAATTATTTTACATTATTGTGTTAAAAAACGAATGTGGTAGTTAGGTTAGTATTGACTGATACTAGCTAACCAGCTTTTTTATTATTTATTGTAGTTAGTTAGACCAGTTGAGTAATTATATCTATATTTGCGTTTGCGGGCCTTCGAGGCGCGAGGCCCCTTGAATCGCGAGGCCGTAGGCGTTGGCCTACGTCGCCACGCCTTACCCTGCCTCTGGCTTTGGGAAAATTCGGCCAGAAATTCAACACGTAGGCCTAATGCGGATTGGAGTGATAACTATACTAAGATTGTAGCCGGTACCAATGCCTTAAGGAGCTCTACGAAGCACGGAGTGATCACTTTTTTCGGACGATCATGTAAGGCGAGTCAGCCCGTAATGTGCTTACCAATATAGGAAAATCGCACAAAGTGATTTTCACTATGCGGTTACCCGCGGGATTCGAAACCAAGACCCCCTGATCATACAGTGAGCTAAACCGAACGCTTTCACCACTAAACCAGAGGCAAATGATATAATACATGTTGAGTAGAAAGGCTTTATTTAATTTAGAAATAGCGCAAACCCAAGTTTGCATGTCCGCGTATTCCCCCGGGTAAAATAATCGTGCCGTTATGTGTGTCAGGCGTACCTCGGTTGTGAAGTTAACGAACTCTCAACACCTTTACTCTTGTTTTAAATTCATATACATGAGTGCAAGCCATATGGGTGTGTTGCCGCCCGCATGCTCTTATCTTAAACACAACGCGCACCGACTAGCTAATGCTGCCGATCGATACCGCCTTATCACCACTCCAAAACTTTAGTTATGAGAACGAGTGTCCCTCAGATTAGCGGAATTGGACCAGATACGCCCGAATATAAAGCGATAGGCGTGCCGATCGATAATGCACTGTAAGCGTCAGGGAAACAATTGAAAGTGCTTAAATTTTGATGCTAAGTATGAAAAATGGGGAATGTCGAATATAAAAAAAGTCCCTGAAGACATCATTCTAGCTTTGAATAACTTCTTATTATACAATATGATATCAATAATTTGGCTTATAATACAGGATGAGTTTTGAATCATTGGCATCCATCAGACCTATTATTTTACTCATATCCTAATACCATATAGATGTTACTTAAATGTTTTACAAAATAAATGATAAATAATTAAGTTATCGCATTACATTGAGCAATGCGATAATTTATTATAGCTCGTACTTTTTCATGCACCCCGGCGCCACCCGCCTTAAGGCGCCTGTCCTCTGCGAGCCTTTTTTTAAATTGGTTTTGTTGTCGGCCGCAGATGGCCTTACCGACGTCACCAGATGTAAATGGCGAGACTAGCTCAGCCGATGATTGGCTCGGGTCGCGGCACGAGACCGCTTACGGAGACCTATCGAATTAGGAGTAGAAGGACTGCTACTAAGGACGTCCACCAAGGCTCGAACCCCGACTTAGTGCCGTTCCTCGGACGAGGGAGAAAAATGACGGAGTCGCTGTGAAGAATGGGACACCACGCGCATGAACCCGCCTCACCCATATTCAATTCAAAATTATAATTTCTTTTAGCATTTTTTTTTATTTTTATGTTTATTATGATCAATCGCAAAGTATTTTTATGATTTTTAGGGTTAAAATATTTGATATTTTTATCAACATATTTGGGGAATGTATGAATCACGAACACATCAGTGTTCTGATTTCTCCCTGTATATATCTGAATTTAGAGTTAACTAATTACTTGTTTAAAAAGACATACATTAACTTCCCACATATATCATTATCATCAGCTCATTACACGTCCCCACCGAGGGGCCTATCGTATGCCGTAGTGCCGATTGGACGACTTCACGCACAACCTTTGAATCTCTTCGCAGGCAAACGTGCAGGCGTGGATTAAACGTCTTTTATCTTAAAATTCATCCGGAACCGACGGCTTAAAGTGCCCTTCGAAGCACTGAATCATCTTTGGACCATCTGCGCTCGCCAATTGTCCGTTGAAGCTGTGAATGTCGCCTGCGGCTAACAGCGGTAAGTCATTCCGAAAAACAACGGAATCATCTTTCTTTTCGGACATTAGATAATTCAGCCGGCAATGTCCTAGCCAATTGGAAAATCACACCAAGAGACTTTATCTATGCGGTCACCCCATGGAACTCGATCCCCGCAACATACAGTGATTTAAACCAACGCTTCTACCACAATAACACGACGGAGGCAATTATCATTATTAGACACTTAATTTACATTGTTGTACCGATCTTTCCCCGATTTTCAAAAGTTAATCACATTAAGTGATCAATTGATTACCAAAATGCCACTTAAACCCAAGGTAACTTTACATTTCATCGTACTGATATTGTCATTATTACTGAACCTTCCACGCGGGCCTGATTCGGATTACGTATGTATATTACAAAATAATAATATCAAATGGAAAAAAAATGGGTCACAGCAAAATTATGAGAATTCAATCTAGTTTGAGATATCAATCGCTATCATACAACATAGTTGGAATATATTTACCAACTTATAACGTAAAACAGGCGTTCCCTCACAGCATTGCAATGGGGAGTATGGACCCAATTCAAATTGGTAGGAATTAAAGACTATTCTTAGCTAGTCACAGGGACGAACAGAATTTAAAAGCGCGGAGGGACGCGAGATAAAATATTTTTTGTTTATCCATCCAAAGATTAATCATTGCAATATTTACATAACTTGAACAATTCTCTACCGGACTAGTTTGCAGCTACGCTATCGTACCCTTATCTCTCACAGTAGTTTTTTAACTGAATTAAATATACATTTTTGAAGCCGACTAAAATTGGCCTAACACGTCACGAATAAAAAAATTCTACTAAATAATAGTGAACGTAAATTATTTCATACATATTGAGAGATTTTTTATTATTTAAAGAAACACGGGCTTTTCTTAAAATATGCAGTCGAATATTAAAACTTAATATATCATGACGAAATGACTTTATTAAACAATATTATGTGACATAACATAATTCACGATCTAAAATACAATGATGTAAAAAATATGGATTCGTGATATGCTCACAAAACAATAGAAAAAGTGTTCCGAATGCAGTGACAGCACACACACACATATTTCGAATTTCGAACACATTTACCTAAACAAGAGTAGAAACTGTACTCTCTTCGGCGGTTCGTTTTTGAGGTACGGATGGCGTATCTACCATTATATATTCAGAATATCATTTCTAAAACATCACATTTTAATTACACACTAAAATTTCCAATTAAAACTTTTTATAACTGAAATTACACTATTTGACATTAAATTTGTCTTAAAAGTACTATGCAACAGAATATTTTTGTCATCTAAGTATGTCCCTGTTTAATTGAAGTCATGTAGGTAAATGTAAGTTGCGTTTTTTAATCAAGGAATAATAATCAAACGGTAAGTTATTAAAAATTAACCATTTTAAGATCTCATAGATTTGACGCAAAATGTTGTACCTAAAAAATACCTTATAATATTTATGAAATGGTATGCTTTTTCGTCATGGATATAAAAACAGAAACGTAAATTTCTGTTATACTTTAAGACAGAGAAATATTGCATATTATAATAGAAATATTCCTTAGGGATTTCTCTATTACATTAAGATTATAGCAACCGTTATTCCCGAAATTATAACCGTAGTGTTAGAATTTCACTTTATTTGAACACGACCAATCTGTGACTTTGCTCTTAATATTTCATCAGGAGTTTGGTTTTAAGTTATATTACTTTGTTAAAATACCTTGCCTTCATGATTTTTTAACAATGCATTATTGATTAAACGAACGATTTAACATTAATTCGAACGAACAGTTAGTGCGCGCTCTATTGTAAAAGTTTTAAGCCTACAATACTACGTATTCTCTTGCGGATTTAGCACAAAAATAATCAAACTTTAAGTTCATATACCTACCCTCTTCGTTCTGAAATCATTTTATACTATAATATAAGCTGTCATCCTATTTAAATTACCATAAGAATAAAATACCGATTGTTTAGCGGCTACGAAGAACAATCTCTCGTAATTTATAATTCCCCCGTGTCATATTGCATAGTATCGCTGCTAAGGAGTTTTCCGTGAATTGAGCGCGAAATTTAATATTATAAGTCCCTACTTGGTAATTAGAACAAAAAGCTACTCGGGGTGGTTATTATCTGTTAATAGAATTGAGAAGGTCGGCGGGCGTTTCTCTTCAGCCCGGAGCAACCTGTTGCCGTCGGCGCCGCCTTCCGCCCATATCGCAGCTTACTCTGAGAGTACTTCTATACCAACTTCTGAAAAATTATACTACTAATACGTACCTTCAAAACCGGCGACAGCTCAGCGACAGCATTCTTTTTAATACACAAAATTAATTACGAAAAACAAACGAATGGTTTTTTTATAAATCTTAAAATTTTATTTTGAAAACGTAACTCATAAAAATAATTCACTGTACAAATTAAATAGTTGACGGTAAATGAAAGGTAAAAAATTTGAAATGAAAGAACGAAGGAGTAAAATCGAGTTTGAGCGCGTGCGGCGGCAGAGTTTCGTGTTGGTAACAGGACAGTAGAGGTTGGGAGAGGTGGTAGTTGAAGACGCGATGCCGCCGCCGCGGCCGACTACAGAGTGGCAGCGGGCTGGCGAAGCGCGGGCCCCACCCCTAGCGCAGGCGCCCGGGTGGCCCGCCACCGCGCATGACCGACATCCTACCGAAAAGTAGAAAAGTGACTCCTCCAACGTAGATATACCATTATATACTAAATAAATATTGTATCTTAATAGATGCGCGCCCGAGTAAATAATTTTGACCCAACTGGTTTTTATGTATTTCAACACATCAGCGTTGGATGATGTGGGAAAATGCTTACATTGCAGCTTATCAAATCACTGAGATTACGATGCCGAGAATCGTTAGAACTTTGCAAATAATTGTAACGGTATCACGACACGGCCTGATACTAGAAGTAACGTAACAATATCACCGCTAAAAGTGGTTAAAAGTTTTATCCTTAGTGATTATATTGTATAGTTCTTTGATGCCGCTGTAATATCCATTTCGCAAAGTCGCTTCATATCCGCGAGGCAAAGATTGGAATTTAGCCATAATTTTGTTGTCGGATTCAAGGAACACGCGCATCTCGTATGAGTGGAGTATTGACATTTGTTGGTGAGCGTAGTCCACGCTATGTCCACATCTGGGTTGGCCATTTAACTCATAAATACTTTGGTTCTGAAACATGTTGATTGTGCCAGCTCTTTGATTAATCCTTGCAGTTATAGCTGCTGCTGCTCTTTGTAACTGCGGAGCGGCTGGAGGCCCAGAGTTATCATACCCGTACGGGTAGCTTATCGAGTGGCCGTCTCTTCTTATCGACAGATACGCTTTAATATCCTTCCTGTATTTGTTGAGCACGCCTTGGACGAATACGGTCTCGTTTTCTGAAGCTGGGGCGACTCCAGGGTATATGGGGGAGAAGCCAGTCGTAACCGTGGGGCATGGCTTCCAATCTCCCTCAAAGTTTCTGCTTATGTCAACTCCGTAGCTGAGACCGTCATCTGCTGGTCGCAAGTTCTTTCTCCATTCTGTACGATACTGTGAAATCAAAACATGAATCGTATTTAAAGTTATTTATCTACTAAGCTCATCAATGGCAAATATATAATCAACCTGTAGAAGCATAAAAGCTAGCTACAGTGTTAGCTTGCATTAAATCCTGCTGTATACGGCTGTTTGGGCAAGCAGGACATGACATCACCATCATTTGGGCTGCTTCACAATTTTTTATGTAAACTTACTGGTCGTAACTTCTCAGTCTAAATAAACTATTGGGGTTGTGATAAGGATACTACAAAACAAAAGTTTCTTGATTTATGGCAAGAAGCGCATAAATGACCCTAACGTAAGTTTCAAATCTTTACAATTCAAACTTGCAGTTTTTCGGGTTCGTTTCTCGAGCTAGAAATATTTGTGTGCATAAATAAACTTTTTCGTCTGGGTGATTCCCTACTTTATGTTTTTTTATTATGAATAGGGAATGGAAAGTTAGAGACACTAATCGCAAAAACAATAAATAATTAACACTGATGTCAAATCGAGTGCCTTTGATGACAGCAGATCGCCTATGGTTGCAAATCTGTTGAGTAAAATGAGCGAATAAGTGGAAGTCAAATTAATGATTTAATTTTCGGGGTACCTAATCGGGACGCACAGGGTATGCACTGCTTATTTACATATTTGGAGTTCACGCCACTGATGTCTCTCAATAGCCATGCTGTGCGAAAAGGTCTGTGGCTTTCCTATGCAATGTTATAGGCGTGTAGATTTATGGATAAGTATGTTTAACCGTTGTTTAGTACACATAGTACAAACTCCTCGCACAAATAAAGGGTTAGGTGGCTCTGTAAAAATTGTCAGTTGAATTTATTATTTTTATGTTATAATACTTACAAATCTAGAATATTCCAGCCCATCGGGATTTGTACACGGTAATATGACCCAACGTACTTTTCTAATCATGTCCTGGTTTTCGCGGCACGACACCAATTGCTCTATCACAAACAATGCCATCATGATAGGTTCAGTTCCCGCTTCCTGTCCAGCTTCGATTACTATCACGGGACGGTTGTCCTCTTTGCCATCCAATTTCTCTTGATATCTAATAAGGACCTACGGAGTGTTAAGATAATTTTGCTATGTTAATGGACTAATGTTCAAGTAGGGTTGCCATATGATAACCTTTGAATTTCTTCGCAGGTGTGCGCAGGTTTCCTCACGATGTTTTCCTTGACCGTAAGAGCGTCGGATAAACTTAAGGGCGCAGGTTTTATTTAGCGTCGGATAAACGTAAATATGATTTCGCACATTCGGACACCCTACATATTGGAATGCAGTCCACACCAAAGGGCCACCGACCCTGAGGGCCCAGTATGAACCATATTTAGGAGTCGAGTGGAAACCAATAAACAAAACCTTTTTTAGGGTCCGAGAGTCCGTGACTAAATGAACTGGGATCACAGAGTGGTTGCTGACTAACTGAAGGCTTCACAAGTAGAGTCACAATATCCAGAAAATTTACTGATTTTCTCATCGTATAGCGCCAATAGCGTCGGTGGCTCAATGGTGCGGAATGTTGCCTTCTGACCGGGAGGGCCCAGGTTCAAATCCCGGTATCCCAGTTTCGAAATTCGAAAACACATTGTTTCGAATTTTCGAAATTATATGTACGTTATCCGACGTCCATTCGGTGAAGGAAAATATCGAGAAGAAACCTGCGCACGCCTACGAAGTGATTCAAAGGTTGTGCGTAAAGTCGGCCAATCCACACTGGGCCCGCGTGGGACGACTAAGGCCTAAACACCCTATACGGGTAGGCTCATGCCCTCGGTTGGGACGTATAATGAACTGATGATAATGATAGCGCCAAAAGTAGTACTTAAATAAAAGGAACAATTATTTAGCATGTATAAGGATATAAATAATCTTTCTTAGGCATCTGAACAACTATAACAACCTCGTAGAGATGTTTTCCCTCGTATGTTACTTGGTCATCAAATATTTCTATTACATGTCCACAAAATTGTTTGATTGCCATTAGAAATACTGTTATCTGAAATAGTAATTATTTATTGTTATCAATAATGCAACCTAAATGTTAAATTGAAGAACTGTTCATCATGTATATAACTTTAACCCAAAGTAATAAGGTTAAAAATGCTTGAAACTGCGATTGAATGTTTTTTATGTTATAAGCGAACGGGACAGTAAGCTCGCTCACCTGGTGGTAAGTGTTGCGTCTGACCATGACAGGAGCAGTGTTGAAGAAAATGAATAACAGTAGGTAGTCATATTATTTTCCGTCAGCCCTGCCCTGCGCCCGTCGCCCGAGACGACAGATGTCAGGTCTCTTATACCCGGTAATTATACTAACAACAATACCCTCTTCCCGAAACACAAAAGTGCAAAACACTATTACTTTACGGGTCGATATCTGGCACTGCGATGGTACCTACCTAGACGACTTTGTAATAAAAATTACATAATTTTTTTTAGGGTTCGACTCAACAATCGCTATGGGTGGTCACTGGATGGTTGGCCTAAAATATCTTAGGTGACTTCATCTACTATATATATATTGTACCTACATGCTGCTAAAAGTATGCCTATCCCGGTTATTACCTGAGGATGGTAGAATTAACACACACTAATCCGTAATATTATCTCGTCTATTATCTCGTAAATATTATCCAACAGTTCATAACCAGCTCATTGAACGTCCCCACCGAGGGCACGAGCCTACCCGTATAGGGTTTAAAACGCCTTAGTCGTCCACCCAGGCCCAGTGCGGATTGGCTGACTTCACGCACAACCTTTGAATCTCTTTGCAGGCGTGCGCAGGTTTCCTCACGATGTTTTCCGCCGTAAAAGCGTCGGATAACGTTCATATAAATTCGAAAATACATTGGTACGTGGTGGGGTTTGAAACTGCAAACAGTTAGTGTAACGTTATTAATAAACATAGTAAATAAAAATTTAGAGCGCCGCGTCGGTGCCTCAGTGTTGTGGATAGTTGCCTTACAATCTGGAGGGCGCAGGTTTAAATCCCACCACTCATCAATGTGTTTTCGAATTTTCTAAAATAATATGTTCTTTACATATGGAAAATATTGGAGGAGGCCTATGTCCAGTATTAGACGTTCAAAGGCTGCAGACGGTTGCGAAGAGATTCAAAGGATGTGCGTGGAGTCGGTTAATCCGTACTGGGCCCGCGTGGAAGACTAAGCCCGAGCCCCTCGGTGGGGTCGTTTAATGGGCTGATGATGATAAATTTTATTTTTATATTAAAGATCATTTTATGTTATTTTTTTATTAATAATAATAAGTATTTATAACTATGTTCTGACAAAATATTTAAGTTATCTACATATTTAAATAGAAAAATTCAAATAAATATATTATTAATTTTCAAAAATATTTTGTTATAAAACATTAATTATATTTGAAAGTTTGACTTACTGTGCTAGCTCCCATGGAAGCATCTTCAATGCAATGTACTTCATCTCGATCCTGAGTGTATCCAGCATACGTTCGTAACATTCTCGTAATGCTTTACAGCTGTATTCAATAAAAGTAAAAGATGATAGCTTTAAAATCATGGATGAAATGGCGCGACATTTCGAGACTCAGCACGTCATGATTGGTCGCATAATATTTTAAGTAAATTTTTTATTTACTCAAAAGCCTAGCCAATCACGGAAATGTCTTTTTTTATTCCAAAATAAATCGTAAGCAGATCATAAAGCTGTAGCATTATGCGCCAAATGGTGGCGCTAATTTCATGCGATTTATGTCAATGGAAAACGAAACATAAAACAACTCATTAAGTTATTGATTTTTTAGTGAAGAGCTGTGCTTCTATGCGCTATATGTATACCATAATAAATCAAGCTTCAAGCAATATTTCTGAGTATCATGATGCAAGAAATAGGTTTCATCGCATTTTGTTTCAGAAAAGCTTATATCTACTCTTAAAGTATTTGTCAAGATGCGCCACGAGCAGATACTTGAAAGTTGTAACAAATTCCGTAAATTAATTATTAGTGCTAGCGAAAAATAATACTGTCTAGCTAAACGGTACATTTTTATTAGACTACTAACTTTTGCGTGCGACTTCATCCGCGTGGAATACTTACTTTGGCCTAACGCTCTCTTTAACCCGCTACTTCGTTATATAGGTTAGTTAAAACCGCGATATCTCATAAGATATTCATTTAAATTAAATGATGTAAAGGGCAATTTTGTTTAAAATGAAATACTTGTGATAAATAATGTATTTATTTGGATAAGGATTGATATCATATTTATGAAAATAGCTTCGCAAAATGATGCATTATTTTAGAAAAAAAAATTAGCAAAAAATATGTTACAGTGAGCTAACCTTAAAATATAGACATATGCTGTCGCGGACTTTTTTGTAGATCTTTAAAAGGGTAACAATACTCTCATACATGACTTTTGCGAAACTTTAACCGTTTACGCAGCTTACGCAGCGGAATCTTCAAGTAAGAAAATTTCCCCGGATTTTGTAACATTCTTCATTGCTGCTATTAGATTGCTATTACTATTGTTGTAGCGTGATGATATATAGCCTATAGCCTTCCTCGATAAATGAGCTATCTAACACTGAAAGAATTTTTCAAAGGTCCTGAGATTAGCGCGTTCAAACAAACAAACAAACTCTTCAGCTTATATATTAGTATAGATATGGTAACCATATCGCTTAGTTGTGATCATATCTACATGATCAATGGATTAGGAGGCATGCTTAATTAGTTTTTTTTTGAAACTCAAGAAGCGCACATAATTACGAGTATAATGCATTTGATTGTATTTCAGTAGGTGTACACCATAATTTAAACTACCACAATACCAACTTAATATATTTGAACGACTTCGTTAAAAATAAAAAATATTTATATTTCTGTTTAACTCAGACGCTTTCATTGTGAATATTTTTTATGAAACTACTGTAAATAATTTAACAATTATTCTTAATCAAAAACGTACCCGCAACTTGCCGCATTGGTGCTTCGAATGCATTCTGAAATTGAGCAACAACTAATTTAAAATGAATTGGTAGTCAGCAAGAATTATAAATGACTTGTTTATGGCATACCATTCGACAAAAAGGTGAGTACGAACAATTGCGTTACATGAAAATTCATTTTCTCTCTGAACGTTTACATTTTACCAGAATTATGCTACCATATAGAACGACTCATAAAACGTAGAAAGCCTACCATAAAAATCAATTTTATGGTGTTCATAGTAAAAATCAAACACCGGAATTGTATAAATATTTTATTTTAACCTATGCACAAATTCTTCACTGTTAATACCTAAAGTAAGTCAGTCTTCATCTGAATTCGACGAAGTGTCGGATGGATAGGTTTTTAGCGCTCCGGTCGGACTGAATTCTTTGCTAATTTGTGCTCCGAACACCCGGAATCCTTCGTAGAACTGCGGCAACACTGATCTCAAGAGTTCTCTTGGAAAATAAACTCATAACCATTAGTCAGTTCCATTGTATACGAGTAAGGCACACCGACTGCACCGAAGGCAAAATCGTCACTGCCACCAGCCGCAGGATACCATTTTCCAGCACTCATAACTTTAAAAGGCTTCCCTCCGGCCCTAGTTACGGCATCTGAGACTGCCCTTGCTAATGAGTCTAGCTTTTTCCACTGCTTAGGAAGGAAATCACCAGTAAATCCCCACGGATAAACTAAGTATTGCCCATAGGAATGAATAGACACGTAGAGCTTGATTCTTTTAGCATTTTCTAACATCACATTTCTGACCATCTGTGTTTCTGGTTCCGAGAAGGGTTTCGGTCCAGCGTAAGTCTCTTTGTCACAAGGGTTGTTAGAAACTCCGCTTACAGCCCATTTGAAGCCGTAATTCCTATTGCCATCAACACCAAAGCAACTGTTCGCTCCACTCTTAGATCTTGTTTTCCTCCACAAACGATTCTGGAATATAGAATATTATGAGGTAGGTACTGGAATATTCTTTGATATAAAGGTCAAGTTGATGTTGAAATTATATCTGTCCTTTTGATCTTCTTACATAATTGAAAATAGTTGCAAGCTATAAACTACCACTTCCATCAAAGGCCTTGCCTCAATTATTTAAGCATATATTCTGACTTTGGCATGAAACCCAAAAGATGTATGAGATTTACAAAGCAAATACTTACAGATTTACTGGACCTTGTGAACTCATACCCATCAGGGTTGACTACCGGTAGAATGTACCAGTCCACTCCGTTGAGCTCATTCTTTCTTGCATCGTAGTCGCTGGTCAAGCGATGGATTAAGTACAAAGCCATTGCCGGCGCTACCCACTCACGGGCATGAATTCCTGTAGAATAAAATTAATTTACTACACTTTTCCTTGCTAGATACTTGTACCATACAAGATTTTTTTTTTTGTTTGCAATTCAATTGGTAAAAAATCAAACCAGAAATATTCTATACTTTTTAGGTAGGTGTTCATTATTTTTATTAGTCAGTCTAGATTTTTTTTATCTTTTGTAAATTATAACTCATTTAATTTTATCCTTTTTTGCATATCAGTAAACAGAGTTCTTTAAATTAACTATTTGTTTTCATTTCTGCACAGTATTTTTGACTTTTATTGTGTCTCTTAGATATAAATATTTACAATATAATGAAATGTTTACCTGCATCTATGAATATGACGGGATTCCCCGCGCTTGGGTTAGCAGATATCTTAACCAACTTCATGCGACGTCCCTGGTAACTACTGCCCAATGTTTGCAGCGTCACGAGGTCTGGGTGCCTTCGTGCCAATGTATCTAGATATTCTTGAATCTGTACATATCAAGTTATGTTAAAACAAAAAGTATTTTTATAAAATTTCTTTACATTTTAAGGATTCATTTCCACTAGCAAAAATTCTTCGAATGTAGGTTGCGATTTTCGCCTAGAAAACTTTACATCGTAAGAAATTAACGATATCATCGTATCTTTAGAGTTGCGTCGATTAAATCAATCGTTAAAACTCACCAATTCACATTGGGCCCATGTAGTGGAGTACGGCCCAATCTTCCCATTGATATGCTGTGCGGGAAAGCATGTAGTACCCAGTAGTGGACATTACAAGCTGATGATGATGAAGAAATATAGATAGTTTTATTCGACTTTAATTTACCACCGAGATTTTTACACCATAGTTTCGCGCAGTCTTGGCCGGAATGGATATAATGATTATGTTCGACAAAAAATATTTATTTAACAATACTCACGGCAGCAAAAGAATTGTAGTCGTAAACGTTGAAGGATCGTAAGACCCGCCTTTTTGGAACTCGCTCCACCGACTCGAATTTCCTGAGCATATAAAATAGTTTCATCATCATCAACTCATTAAACATTCCCTCTGAGGAGCACGAGCCTACCTTTAAAGGGTGCATAGGCCTTGTCATCCACGCGGGCCCAGAGCGGACTGGACAACATCACGCACACCCTTGAGTCTCTTCGCAGGCGTGCGCAGGTTTACTCACGATGTTTCCCTTCACCGTAAGAGCGACGGATAAACGTATATTATTATTTCGAAAACACATTGGTATATGGCGGGATTTGAACCGGCACCCTCCATATCGGAAGGCAACAGTCCACACTATTGAGCCACCGACGCTCAATAAAAAAGGTTTATTTACTAATAAATATTATTTTTTACATTATATACTTAAAAAGTGGTTCACACCACTGGTATTTATGCATATAATAATATTTGTATCTATACTATGGTTTATATACACAAAAAAAATATGTTTATTTCACAAATTTCGAGATAATTGTCCAAGCTGATACTGTTACATTTAAGTCTATAGAAATCATTATTTTGTAAAATCATCGAACCTAACAATGGTTCGATTTTACCATATTTCATGTGATTAATTATTGTATCGATAGAACGTTAAAACAGTCATAAACTGTGCAATTTATTACCATATAATCTTGCACGTGACTTTCGAGTAACTAATTTACTATTGGATTTTCATAGTTATGGCAATGATGTGGAAAATTACCACGAATGAATGCTTGAATACTAAAAAGCTAGATAAGTTAGTTTTATTTGGCGATGTTAAGGATGTCTTGATATGAGAAATAGGTCAATAAAATGTTAGCTTAGATAATAAATTAACTTAAACTGAAACTTAGACAAGCTTCTGGGTAATATCCCGTCATATTTACTATATTATTCCCGGTTAAACATAAACTTTCCCAATAACCAATAATTGTGATCAAACAAATAGGGCGCAATGATGTTTATGTGTAGCGCATCTGATACATGAATGCGCAAGTTAAATTACTATTCAAGTAATCGGATGGGCGATCGACTATTACGTAAGGAATAGTAGTCCTTAATATTCACCAATCCGCATAAGACAGCAGGTTACAGCCCAATATATATGACGCAGCTTCTGGTTAAATCAGTCATCCAATTGAATGCCTAGGTCGTTCGTTAAACGCCGCATCAACTGTATGCCTAGGCCGATAGTTGTTTGAATTAAGCACTCAACGTTTAACAAATTAGCCTCTTGAAAGTTAACCCTTGGAAATAACTGATCAAGGCTCAGCCAAGTGATTCAAATTTAGTTCTGCTTTTCTCCACTGCAGCGCTAGTAGTCATCAAAATAAATAGCGCAAGCGTAAACAGTTTATGCTATGGTTTGATTATCTCTTGCTTTAATGCATATAAGTTAAATTAAATTGGTGGTCGAAATAATTATTAATCATGAAAGTGCCAAATAAAATAACTCAATGACTAAACAACGTTCAGCTATCTGGTAAACGTCAAACGACAACGACATGGCAGGTTGTTCTTCAGCGATTTAATTGAATGCCGGCGTTTAACGAACGGCCTAGGTGTCCAATTAGATGGCTCATTAACCAATGGCTGCAACATATACATAGTACTGCTGAGCGGGAAGGTATTTCCTATTAGTGATATAATTTCGATAATTCGAGATCACATTAGTACGTAGCGGGATTTGAACCCGCCCTCCTGATCGGAAGGCAACAGTCCAAACACTGAGCCACCGACACTCTACTTATATACCGATGTACTAATATAGTATTCGTAATATACACTTAAATGAAGGAAAAAAAAATGTTTTTTGGTTCCAATACAAACCTGCCATACTCCGTATTCTTGACCTCAAAAGTAAGACTATTGGCCTGCGCGAACTCCCTGACAGGTGCTATGCGATTTGAAGGTACCAGCACATGAGACTATCGTTGAGGCACGACTGCTCTTCAGAACTTCGACCCTGGACTCGGGTCGTTGAAGTTCCTGGCCGCTTCCAATTGGCGATCGTCGGTTGGCACCATGCGGACTAGTGAGTAGCTATAATAATACCATAAATGTTCAATACATACATTTATAATTAAAAGTAGAAATTACTAAGTACTACTTTAAATTCTTACAATAGTTTTAGTAAATATACTATACTAACTATATTTTTTGGTAGGTATAAATTTTTTTTTAAATAATTTTAAAAAAATATTAAACTATTTGTTAGAAATAATACCCATCAAAATATTGTAAAATTCTCATTTTCAATACGAGATATAAAAATAGTTCGACTTCTATTGGGTCTATTCTATTCCTTATTTATTACAAATCAATCTGCATGGAGGCGAATATATAGTTAAATAGAGATGCCGCTATTTATCGTACTTTTAAAGCGAAAGAAAGATCAATACCTGAGTATCGGTCATGAATATGGGCCCAAGATGCCTAGCTTAGATCCAATTATTTTATTTTTTCTTCTATATTTGTAATTAAGGTCCTTATGCTTCGGTCTCAGTGACTACTTTTCATAATAAAATCAATAGATATGGTTTGATTACATATTTATATAAAATTTTCTTACTTTTCATATTTGTTTGCCTCCTCTGAACTGTCATGCCGTCCCACTTGTAGAGCAGGAAACAATTCATAACAGAAAAGTAAAATTACTTACACAACAACGTAAATTCTTTTTTTGGCGAGAAATTACTAATAAAAGGTTAGTCAAATGGGGTATGCTGGAATTCTCTGTATTGCTTCTGGAATCATGCATTTAACCCCAATATAAAGGAGCTGGTTGTAAGAGTTAAATAATAATAAACATACTTTTACACTTTTTTTGGAATTTATGCAATATTTTGAATAGAAATTACCTGACAAATATAAACATACACGTTCATGCATAGAAGTGTTTGAACTGTAACGAACCCAGAACCGTTGGGTAATATGCGACTTCTCAAAATTCTATCTACTAATACAAAGTATCAAAATTTATCGAAGAGTCTTAAAATAAATATCCACTGATATTCACATAGCGCCATCTAGCCCTAAGTTAAACAACGGATAAACATACGTATATACATATTTTTTTTGTAAATACATACATATTATACGTAGAAAACCCAAACCATTAAAACAGACATGTTCATGCACACAAATGTTTTGTACTGCCCGGGGATCGAACCGGAACCCTTGGTGTTGCAGCCGACCTCAATGCAACACGAAATGGGTCGTCGAACAACAACAATCAAGTTCGTTCGCACTTTAGTCAAGTCTGCCATTAACGGTACATTAGGGCTTGGATTGTAATTGTATTGGTATTTTGTTCGTAAATTCGGATCTTTTAAAACAACTTGCCAACCATCATTTGAGAATATTATACCTACATTTATAAAATAAAACTTTAATGTAAAACGAGAATACTAAATCTCATTGAATCTACAAAGAAAATATAAGTAAATGCTAAACAAAGAATCCAATGCAATGTTCAACTCGTACTGAACTTAAAAAGTAAAAAACAATGATTCAATATTTTTTCCTAGCTTACGTACGACTACTTATCGTGAGCTATTTAAAATTTAATAAAGTAGAGTGCTTCTTTACGCAAATTAATTATCAAAGCCAAAGGCTATAGCTCATTTTTCCGTTTTTCTATGATGTCTTTGATGAACACCAACCTAAGACCGGAGCAGAAGCATCTCAAGATTTTGATTAAATGGCGAAGCTATATTTGTGTCATGAGAAGAAACAATCTTGTATAAGGAGTAACGGGTACTGGCAGTTTTTGTATACGAGAGTATTTTCTAACAGAAAACGTTTTATTATATGAACTTCTCCACAATTCAAGGGATCTACACTAGGTGGTAAACTCGTTACTGAGTTGTCTGAGTAGGTGAAGTGCCAGATGTGGTCCCGTAAAGTAGGAGTGTTTTGCACTTCTGTGTTTCGGGATGAGGGACTGTAGATAATAAAATAACCGGATATGAAAGAACATAATATGTCATCTCGGGTTCACAGGCCAGTGTTGACGGAAAGTAATTGACTAGATAGTCATAATTATTTCCTTCAACACTGCAGTTGTCATGTTCAGGCGTATCCCTTACCACCAGGCAAACTGACCATCCCGTTCATAATTAAAATATCATAAAAATCCTTTAACTGTTATACTTTACTAACTTACTGGAGACATTCGATGGCTTTACATCACCAGATTTAAAACTTGTTGTTTCGTTTTTAAACTTATAAAGCATACGAAGAATATAAAAAGGTCCTGAGTGGAAGAAAAGAACTAAATGGTTACTGAAAAGTATTAAATTATTCTCACTTGCGACGGATAACAAAATTTGTACATCACTATAATACTCGAGAAAGCTTATGAAATATTTTTTCCCATTTAATCTGTAAATTCACCATATTCACTTCATCCAAATAAAATATTCAATGCATCATTTAGTAGGCAATGGGAACAACCTATCGATATAATGCATAGCTCCCGATCTGCGACGGCCCTATCCAACCATTTGCGTGGTTAAATTCTTTAATTTGTAGCGTCCTCGATGTTTCTCCGGCTTCACGTAATTAAGCCCTCACTGGTCGTCTGGCTTCAGGCCTGGGCCAATTCCAGGGCAATCGATGTCATTAGGCCTCCCTTTGATCGGCGCTTCGACAATTTTAATTTAATAAAATCTGAATGTTTCTTATTCAAATTGACTGCAACAAATTACTGGGCTCTTTGATCGGATATTACTTTTGTGCTTCATTTGATGTCGACTCAAATAAAATTAGTAGACTCGATTGTCAGCATTTGTACAGAGTCTAATCTGTCATATTTTCTCGATTAATTTCTAATTTGAGTTTCATTACGATTATTGGTAATATCAATGAAAGGAATATTGATATTTGGTGGGATTTTAATTTGCCTCAGATATTGCGATTATTTAAAAAAATATATTTTACTAAAGGTAACTTAATAATTACATCGCTTTTAATCAAATGAAGCCTATAAGAGCGCTGGTAATCAATTTCAATACGTAAAATTTTTTTGCTACTAAAGTCTTGTTCGTTATTTGGATGGATGCGCCACGTGCAAGCAATTGGGTCCCAAAGTATTTTTTTATGGTAAACGAGGTGAGTTGCAAATTCGCTACAATTTAATAACAGTGATANTAGTTTTATTTGGCGATGTTAAGGATGTCTTGATATGAGAAATAGGTCAAAAAATGTTAGCTTAGATAATAAATTAACTTAAACTGAAACTTAGACAAGCTTCTGGTAATATCCCGTCATATTTACTATATTATTTCCCGGTTAAACATAAACTTTCCCAATAACCAATAATTGTGATCAAACAAATAGGGCGCAATGATGTTTATGTGTAGCGCATCTGATAGATGAATGCGCAAGTTAAATTACTATTCAAGTAATCGGATGGGCGATCGACTATTACGTAAGGAATAGTAGTCCTTAATATTCACCAATCCGCATAAGACAGCAGGTTACATCCCAATATATATGATGCAGCCTTCTGGTTAAATCAGTCATCCAATTGAATGCCTAGGTCGTTCGTTAAACGCCGGCATTCAACTGTATGCCTAGGCCGATAGTTGTTTGAATTAAAGCACTCAACGTTTAACAAATTAGCCTCTTGAAAGTTAACCCTTGGAAATAACTGATCAAGGCTCAGCCAAGTGATTCAAATTTAGTTCTGCTTTTCTCCACTGCAGCGCTAGTAGTCATCAAAATAAATATAGCGCCAGCAGCGTAAACAGTTTATGCTATGGTTTGATTATCTCTTGCTTTAATGCGATATAAGTTAAATTAAATTGGTGGTCGAAATAATTATTAACATGAAAGTGCCAAAAAAATAACTCAATGACTAAACAACGTTCAGCTATCTGGTTAAACGTCAAACGACAACGACATGGCAGGTTGTTCTTCAGCGATTTAATTGAATGCCGGCGTTTAACGAACGGCCTAGGTGTCCAATTAGATGGCTCATATAACCAAATGGCTGCAACATATACATAGTACTGCTGAGCGGGAAGGTATTTTCCTATTAGTGATATATTTCGATAATTCGAGATCACATTAGTACGTAGCGGGATTTGAACCCGCCCTCCTGATCGGAAGGCAACAGTCCAAACCACTGAGCCACCGACACTCTACTTATATACCGATGTACTAATATAGTATTCGTAATATACACTTAAATGAAGGAAAAAAAAATGTTTTTTGGTTCCAATACAAACCTGCCATACTCCGTATTCTTGACCTCAAAAGTAAGACTATTGGCCTGCGCGAACTCCCTGACAGGTGCTATGCGATTTGAAGGTACCAGCACATCGAGACTATCGTTGAGGCCACGACTGCTCTTCAGAACTTCGACCCTGGACTCTGGGTCGTTGAAGTTCCTGGCCGCTTCCAATTGGCGATCGTCGGTTGGCACCATGCGGACTAGTGAGTAGCTATGAATAATACCATAAATGTTCAATACATACATTTTACTAATAAAAAGTAGAAATTACAAGTACTACTTTAAATTTCTTACAATAGTTTTAGGTAAATATACTATACTAACTATATTTTTATTGGTAGGTATAAAATTTTTTTAATAATTTTGTAAAAAAATATTAAACTATTTTAGAAATAATACCCCATCAAAAATATTGTAAAATTCTCATTTTCAATACGAGATATAAAAATAGATTCGACTTCTATTGGGTCTATTCTATTCCTTATTTATTACAAATCAATCTGCATGGAGGCGAATACTTAGCCTTATAAAGTTAGAATAGAGATGCCGCTATTTATCGTACTTTTAAAGCGAAAGGAAAGATCAATACCTGAGTATCGGTCATGAATATGGGCCCAAGATGCCTAGCTTAGATCCAATTATTTTATTTTTTCTCTCTATATATTGTAATTAAGGTCCTTATGCCTTCGGTCTCCAGTGACTACTTTCATAATAAAATCAATAGATATGGTTTGATTACACATTATTTATATAAAATTTTCTTACTTTTCATATTTGTTTGCCTCCTCTGAACTGTCATCGCCGCATCCCACTTGTAGAAGCAAGGAAACAATTCCTATAACAAGAAAACAGTAAAATTAATTCACACAAACAACGTAAATTCTTTTTTTGGCGAGAACATCACTAATAAAAGGTTAGTCCAAATGGGGTATGCTGGAATTCATCTGTATTTTTTATTTAACAGCCGTAATAAGGTATAAATATAAATGGTTACCTTCTTTTTTGATAAAATTTTAAATAACATGACAAACATATTACCTCTTGTAAGAAGCTGTGCTTTTTATTTTTAGGCGGTAACCGTCTGGTCTTTGAATTAAGCTATTACATTTATATAAAAAACTTCAAAATGTCATCGTCATCATATCTTCAGCTCATATAATAAAATTTTAAAAGATTAATATTAAATTAGATGCATGCTTCTGGAAATCATGCATTTAACCCCAATAAAAGGAGGTTGTAAGAGTTAAATAATAATAAACATACTTTTACACTTTTTTGGAATTTAATGCATATTTTGAATAGAAATTACCCTGACAAATATAAACATACACGTTCATGCATAGAAGTGTTTGAAATGTAACGAACCCAGAACCGTCTGGGTGTAATATGCGACTTCTCAACAATTCTATCTACATAACACAAGTCATCAAAATTTATCGAAGAGTCTTAAAATAAATAAATAATAAATATCCACTGATATTCACATAGCGCCATCTAGCCCTAAGTTAAACAACGGATAAACATACGTATAACACATTTTTTTTGTAAATACATACATATTATACGTAGAAAACACCCAAACCATTACAAACAGACATGTTCATGCACACAAATGTTTGTACTGCCCGGGGATCGAACCCGGAACCCTTGGTGTTGCAGCCGACCTCTCAACCGCAACACCAAATGGGTCGTCGAACAACAACAATCAAGTTCGTTCGCACATTAGTCAAGTCCTGCCCATTAACGGTACATTAAGTCTTGGATTGTAATGAGTACTGGTATTTTGTTTGTAAATTCGTATCTTTTAAAACAACTTGCCAACCATCATTTCAGAATATTATACCTACATTTATAAAATAAAACTTTAATGTAAAATGAGAATACTAAATCTCATTGAATCTACAAAGAAAATATAAGTAAATGCTAAACAAAGAATCCAATGCAATGTTCAACTCGTACTGAACTTAAAAAGTAATAAACAATGATTTTATATTTTTTCCTAGCTTACGTACGACTACTTATCGTGAGCTTTTTAAAATTTAATAAAGTAGAGTGCTTCTTTATGCAAATTAATTATCAAAGCCAAAGGCTATAGCTCATTTTTCCGTTTTTCTATGATGTCTTTGATGAACACCAACCTAAGACCGGAGCAGAAGCATCTCAAGATTTTGATTAAATGGCGAAGCTATATTTGTGTCATGAGAAGGAAACAATCTTGTATAAGGAGTAACGGGTACTGGCAGTTTTTGTATACGAGAGTATTTTCTAACAGAAAACGTTTCATTATATGAACTTCTCCACAATTCAAGGGATCTACACTAGGTGGTAGACTCGGTACTGAGTTGTCTGAGTAGGTGAAGTGCCAGATGTGGTCCCGTAAAGTAGGAGTGTTTTGCATTTCTGTGTTTCGGGATGAGGGACTGTAGATAATAAAATAACCGGATATGAAAGAACATAATATGTCATCTCGGGTTCACAGGCCAGTGTTGACGGAAAGTAATTGACTAGATAGTCATAATTATTTCCTTCAACACTGCAGTTGTCATGTTCAGGCGTATCCCTTACCACCAGGCAAACTGACCATCCCGTTCATAATTAAAATATCATAAAAAATCCTTTAACTGTTATACTTTTACTAACTTACTGGAGACATTCGATGGACTTTACATCACCAGATTTAAAACTTGTATTTGTTTCGTATTTATACATTAAGAATATAAAAAGGTCCTGAGTGGAAGAAAAGAACTAAATGGTTACTGAAAAGTATTAAATTATATTTATTAAATTATACTCGTACTTGCGACGGATAACAAAATTTGTACATCACTATAATACTCGAGAAATCTTATGAAATATTTTTTCCCATTTAATCTGTAAATTCACCATATTCACTTCATCCAAATAAAATATTCAATGCATCATTTAGTAGGCAATGGGAACAACCTATCGATATAATGCATAGCTCCCGATCTGCGACGGCCCTATCCAACCATTTGCGTGGTTAAATTCTTTAATTTGTAGCGTCCTCGATGTTTCTCCGGCTTCACGTAATTAAGCCCTCACTGGTCGTCTGGCTTCAGGCCTGGGCCAATTCCAGGGCAATCGATGTCATTAGGCCCTCCCTTTGATCGGCGCTTCGACAATTTTAATTTAATAAAATCTGAATGTTTCTTATTCAAATTGACTGCAACAAAATTACTGGGCTCTTTGATCGGATATTACTTTTTGTGCTTCATTTGATGTCGACTCAAATAAAATTTAGTAGACTTGATTGTCAGCATTTGTACAGAGTCTAATCTGTCATGTTTTCTCGATTAATTTCTAATTTGAGTTTCATTACGATTATTGGTAATATCAATGAAAGGAATATTGATATTTGGTGGGATTTTAATTTGCCTCAGATATTGCGATTATTTAAAAAAATATATTTTACTAAAGGTAACTTAATAATTACATCGCTTTTAATCAAATGAAGCCTATAAGAGCGCTGGTAATCAATTTCAATACGTAAAATATTTTTTCTGCTACTAAAGTCTTGTTCGTTATTTGGATGGATGCGCCACGTGCAAGCAATTGGGTCCCAAAGTATTTTTTTGATGGTAAACGAGGTGAGTTGCAAATTTGCTACAATTTAATAACAGTGATAAAACGTACAACAACATTACTAGGATTTCCTAGACGATAGAACGGATTTCCGTTTGTTATTTCGAATGAGTGATTTTTACGGTATTAGATAACATATAGGGAAATATGTATTTAAATAAAGAATTTAACTGCAATGTGTGTTATAATGTTATGAAAGTTAGCATTATTTTAAAATATGCATATAATACTTAGTATAAAACGAAAGTTTTATTAGAAAAAAATTTCGAACCAATGCGCCAAATATAATAAAATAATCTATAAGCATGTTATAACTTTATCTTAGTCATTTAAATATACTGTTATTTTTGGGAGTTCGATTGAAATATCCACACAGGTGTTTTTATAGTGCACTTTCCCTTCTTCGAGCCAGGATTTCCTGACTTTTGGTCAACTGTGATGTACTTCCCAAGGTGGCAAGCTCTATATAGAGTCGTCAAGGTATCATATACCATGCCAGAAGTCAAGTGAAACAGGAGAGTGATGCAATTGTTTCAGGATGAAAGCCAAGTCACACAACATTAACTGTAATCATAAAGAAATCGCAGTAAGGAACCTTAGACTTGGCACGATTTTGTTTAGATTTCATTACTTTTAGGAAAGAAACATGCAGCTCCATCGAGACCTGGTCAGTTTTTACAAAATGTTTTTGTGGTATTTAGGCGAACAAAAATAAGGCGAAACGACATAACATACCCAATTTAGGTACATGTAAACATAATTCAATTCAATAATTTATTTCAGGCCGGTGAGCCCATATAAAAAGTTAGTAACAATTTCCTTAAATCAGTTATTAGGTCATTAATATATCAATTATTCTTATAAATGCAGTATTTTTCTTATCAACAAATGGGTTGCGTTTTATTTCGTTTCACTTGGTATTCATAATGAGTGATTAGGCTAAAATGTGTAATACCAACACAATTTCATATTACATTTCTGCGATATTATTTGAATCCTTACCAAGTTGTTTTTATAGTAAAATCACACAGTGTAATTTAATTAAACAATATTCAATAAATAATAACAACACAAGTAAAAAAACAGTTATTTCATACATTTTGATTTAAGCGTGAGAAATAAAAACATTCTTATTTTCATTCAACTTTCACTGGCGAAAGTAAATCAAACTATTATAGAAAATCCATTATTAATTTATCTGTATATATTGCTGAGGATATCAACGGGAATAAAAAGTCTCTTACCGAAAAGAAGAAAATAGTAGTACACCATGGTATCCGAAAATCACAAAAATTAAATTGAACACAGCCGCGTATGCGTGTGCGCAAGCGGTGCGCGGCGCGAGATCTGGCGGTCGCTGCGCGCGCGCCGTTCCGAGGGAAAAATAACGGTGCGTAGCCCTAATTATAAAAGGACATTAAAACCGATATCACCGCTTAAACCAGTCCCATCAGTTTTAAGAGCTTTTCATCCGAAACACTACTGGTCTTTGCATTCTGAGAACCGATATCCCATCAAAACCCTGTTTACAATTACTTATCAACAAATAATAGCTTGATAATATTTTGACAACATAGGATATCTGAGCGCTAATTCACACTCTATGACTATGCAAAGAAGGTGTTTGAAATCCATGAAAAGAGTTTTTTTCTGAATAATGGGAAAATTAAATTTTGAACACAGTACCTAGTATTAAAATTTAGTTACTAGCCCCGAAATGCAAGTTTTAAAATTATGGGATGTGTGGGTCAATACTAATCAACTAACTTCACTAGGGACAGTGATCTGGGACACCTCTTTTACGTTTTGTAGGTTTCTTAGTTTTTATTATTTTGGTTAAATACATATTTAATGTAAAGTTAGGGTTCAGAATTGATGTTTCGCTGTCTAATTTTGGTTTATGGTATTTATATACTTCAAATATTTGACAAACAGAAAATTTAAATATCACCAAAGATTTATTACTGTGGGCGGTAAAAAGTCTTAACGGTCCACATGCATGGCCGCCGAAGCATTTTATTATGCACTCCGTTATTGCATTGATCAGCTCGCTGCTGAGCGCTAAATAACATGTACCCGTTATTCCATTTGGTAAGTTTTCATCATCCATGTGGACTTAATTCTTAGTCCCAATTTTCAATAACTCACTGCCAGAACTCAGAAAAAGTTTTCATTTATAAAGATTTGAATACTTGACAAAGGACTCAAAAGGATATCACCGTCCATTACTGCTATGATAAAAGAGATGATCTTCTTAGTAACACTACTGAAAATCACCTCACCAGCCTAAGTGGTTAAGGTTTATGTAAGGTTTAAAATATCAAAATCGTGTCCTTTTTTATTTATTCGAGAATAGTAACGACATCAATCTCTTTTTGCCTTGTGTTTAAACTTATGGCAGTAAATTTTTTATTCAGATTTTCAGAAAATATATTTTCCGGTATACACACATGTAGTCACTTACATTTCTCTTTGAGTGTATTACTTTAAGTTTATTTTTAATATGAATATTGTATAATTGTACCAATTAATACTATATACAAATTCAACTAAAATATTATTTCAAATACCTCGACTTACTCGTTTGAGCACAATTTAACTTTGAAATTTAAAAGTGACAACCTAAATTCATCCTTTGGCGAGAAAATGTAATGTGTGAAGCATTTCAATATCGAAAGTGAACAAAACAAGCCGTTGGAAATAGGCCACCTCTCATTGTGGCAAGTACCGTATTCAAGTATCAAAGGCGATCATGTGGACAACAATCAAATACGGTTTGGGTTAATGAACCTCAGCGACACTGATGGAGGAGCGGCCCGATACTGGTATCGGCAGAATATACTTAAATAAGAGAACGATACTTAAATTATATTTCAAACATATATTTCTTTGTGGGACGACCCATGTGGGGTGATAAGTTAAGACGTCGGCGACGTCATTATATTATTTTGCACTGCACAGTGCACATGGCAGTATTTTACCACGTGATTTACTGTAAGTTTATAAAAAAATACTCAATGCCTCATGCATCAACGTAATCAATTTCGATTACGGTATGGTGGTCGAATATTCAATCGAGTTAATTTACTCATCACGATTCTGATTAGCTAAAGCTTTAACGTCACATAGGTAATTATAATTAACAAATATTTTCTAATAAAAAAAGATGTTATTATCCTCTTTAACCTATTGCAGGCCACTGGCTGGATATTAGGTCTCCCCCATTTTGCGCCGATATCCCGGTCCTCCGCTTTCTCTTCCAGCCTCCACCAGCGAACTATCGCAATCGTCGGTCCCTCGGGCCGGAGGGCGTCCTACGCTATGCTTACCAAGACGCGGTATCCACTTCAGAACTCGTCTACTCCAACGGCCATCGGTTCTGCGACATACCAGCCCACTCCACTTCAACTTGCTGATCCAGCGTGCTATGTCTTCAACAAAGCACGCTGGATCATTAAATAATTTCTGATCTATCCTAAGAGAGACTCCGAGCATAGCTCGCTCCATTGCTCGTTGATTGACTTTGAACTTGTGAGCCAATCCCGCAGACTGTGTCTATTTCTCAGCTGCGTATGTTGCACGGTAGGACGAATTGCTCTAAGACTTTGTGCTTAATAGCACCTCTGTGCTTCGTAAAGTAATTAGTTAAAAAGTTAGATTTGTCGATTGACCGTTACATAAAACCGCGTAGGAGGCTGTAAAACGGTTGAAAATCTCTGACACAACGAAATTACAATATCTTTATGAGTGAAGGTGGATGCATCTAAAAAAATATAAATAAATAAAACAGTTTCTGTCGTGGTAATAAGAATGTATAACTAAATAATATATTTGAGAATATTTTTAATTTAATCTTATTGCTGCCTGGAGCAATAAGATTAAATAATTACTGTATTACAACGGTCTATCTATATTACGAGTATATATACACGAGGTAATTTGTCTACATTGCAGACAAATTGCCTCGTGCAGCTATCCAAAAACCTTATATTATACATTTGTTTCTAATGAAATCGGTACTACAAAAATGTCTGCGTTGTTCCGATTTTTAAATTCGCACAATTAAAATCGAGTGGTTTGTCAATTAGACTCGCGTGGAAATGTCGCGATCCACCCACCTAATAACGGAGGCATTGTCACGATTACCATAACAAATATGCCATCACGTTGCCAGATGTCATAATCTAGATTCTTGTACGGGACATTTTTGGGGTCACCAAGATCATTCCGCATAGGCACAGTGTTATCAAATACCAGATTTACGAGTTGTTTCACTTGTCACCATACATTGAACAATACCATAACTAACTGTTTGGACATATGAGTACGTAAATGTTTTGTCACGGAATTATATGCTTAGAATGATTTGGTTAAAAATACTGAGTTGCGAATAATTTTAAATATCAATGTAAAACGACCAATATTAATAAATTACAAACACTCCATGAGAATGCATTGAATTATCATTTTAGCGCGGTTTAGAACTTTGTTCAACATACTACATAATTAAGTCTAGTACATTATAACAGAAGTGTTTATAATGGAGTAGAAAATGGTCACCAATACGGCCAATACCATAAATCGAAATAAAAGTCGGCATCACATCCTAAAAGAACATTTCTTAATACGCAAAATAAATCTTGAACAAAATTAAATTAATTTCCTTGTGTAGTGTTCTGCACATCATGGAAACTTTTTTTGTATCCGCGTCGCTAAATTACCTCGCCAAAATCCGCAGTATTTGAAACCAGGATGCAAAACAAAGAAATTTGTGCACCTCAAAAAGATACGTTCACTTTCTTTACTCCTAATAACTTCCTTTGTATGCACACGTCGCCGGAAACACGAGGTTGGCACACTTTAATAACATACGTCACTAACGAGCCAATTTATTATTTGTGTGTACATTGCACGCTAAGTGAGCGTATGCAAATATTATGTCGATTTTAACCAGCAACATATAGATGTGATATTTTTGTGTCGCGTAAGTGTTCACAATATTCTATGACACACGCGTTTTATATGTTGGGAAAGTTTAATTTGGCTAAAACCAAATATGAACCACAACCAAGTTTGGATTTGGTATAGGTTTATGAATTTTTGTTTCAATGACCAATTTTGCTTTGATATATCATCGTCAATAACTAAAGTAAAAACCCTAGAAGTGTGTGCTGTATGTATGTTGAACAGCAGGAGAGGCCTACAGCTTTATTAGCTGATAATGGTTACTTCATTTACTTATAAATGACATTAAGTACATACTATAGTTATGAGGTTCCCATTATTGCACGCCGACGGGTCCGAAGCAGTAAAAAAAACAGCATTACATACATTACATTGCAAACACAGGCTAAACCCGACGATATTTTTTATACAATGTTCACAGTTCTTTTTGTAGTGCATTTATAGTCAGCATTGCGCCCGTAAGAAATCAGATCGAGTCGCTAGTAATGTTTTAAATAAAATTTTTGTTCTCTCTACTAGATTTAATTTGCTGAGTAGTAATTGATTACGTTACCACACAGAACTAGTCGTCTTCAATGAAGAAGCACTTTGAGTTTTACTATCATCTTGCACCCTGCAGTGTGCTAATAAACTTTGACGGGCTTCTCAATAAAAGCCATATCAGTAATTGACTCTACTGTCCAATTTTTATAATTCAATTAGTTGGAAGATATATTTTGATCATATTGACTTCAATTGAATTACTCATAACTACCACGATGTTCTTACTTTTTATTTACATTCTTAAATAAACTTATATCAATGTTTTAAAAATTAAACAAAATTTTTGATCTAATTTTATATCTATAAAGGTTTATATATCCAACACTATAAATACCATAAATATTCATTTGTAAATTGATTCTTCTAATAAAGTATTATAACATTATATTAATCCATTTATTAAAGTTTAAAAACGTTTCTATATACATACTGCACAAAGACTATGCTTGCTACTATGACTAGCAATTATGCCTAATTGCTAGACAAGTCGTTCCTGAAACGATTACTCTTGAGGAGTCTTAGATCGTAACTTACCAGGCTGGTTCAATGGGTGTTGATTATTACCAGATCCATGTTTACTCTTGTCTGTAGGATACTCAACAGACAGGTGAGGTTCAGTTGGGTCCCAAAAGTTGTACAGTAGAACCTTTTACATTTGCAATATAAATTTCATAGAAAACTATCCCACATGGAAAAAAAAGAGTAGCACTGAATTAGTCCCACACCTATCTTATAGGAAGGACTTAATACATTCTTGATTTCGGCGTACTGCAGGGCAGCATACTCGGTCCAACACTATTCCTGATGATACAGTCATACTTTTTCAGAGCCCTAGCTGGGACAGGATGAAGCGGTATGGCCGTAGACAAGAATCTTTTAACAATAAATATTTTTGCCGAAAAGCCATGAGATTACATAATTTTCACTGCCCTAGGAGTTCTTCTTGTTCATGTACCCCGGTCGTAATAACCACACAAGTAATTTGGCGTTACTATAGATGATAGGTTTTCTTTCATATTATATGATTACAAATAGTCTTCAAGAGCATTTTCAGAAAATAGACTTACTTATGTTTGATACGTCCTTAAATTAATGAACAAAGAGCTATATAATATTGTTGGCCAATCATTTGAAGAAAAGTCCGTTTTAGCCGCTTGACGGTTTGCTGTATAAAATACTTACCGTGGTCACGGGCAGTCTACCCATGACAACGGTAAGTATTTTAATCAGTAGTCTTCTTACTTTATTACTTATATCAAGATCGGCAGACTTTATTTATTTTAAAAAAGACATCTTAAGTGATAATGCAAAAATGAAACATTCACTTAGGAACAGACTTGGAATTTCAATAACACTCGATTATCGAAACGTTTATGTTTGAAATATGTTAAATTTCGATTTCTAAATTTATTATTTTTTAAATTTCTCCAAATATTGTTAAAAAAACATCGATGACCCGTTTCCAAATCTCATGAAGAGCGAAATCGCTATAGTGGTCCCCGTACACATAGTCGTCTCTATAGGGTTGCATTACTAATTCCAAGAGTAAGGAATGCCATAAATCTGAAAATAAAAGAAAACGCCAAGTAATTAATAAAAAAATCAGAAATTGATAAGACTTCATAACTATAATGCTATTTATAATGCAAAATGTTAGCTATTATTTCTTTTGATTTAATAAAGCAGATCGAGCACGAAAGCACAAATGTTGCTACTCAATACATAAGGAAATACCGTAGATGCGTAGTCGACACTGCTACAGAGACCTGCCGTACCAATTGTGAAGAGTGTCCACTGCCACTGAAATCACTTCAAAACTTGCGTTTTTTATGGCCTCATCGATTTCACCGCGCAGATCGATGTATTTGTCGTCATCCGACTGAACATCTGTATAACCTTTGGGATACAAAACTGCATCTCCCTGTTAACAAAATACTAAAATCATCTTCCTTGTAAAATAAAGCACCAACAGCCTTCTGCGCCTTCGCGGCGAGATTGGACGAAGACAGTGTCATAATGCAAAACCGGACCCACTTTCATATCGCCAAAGACTAAATTACCTTCACTGTACTCCAGAAATATTTTAACTAACATAGTTTTTAGGTTAATTGTTACTAACACTATAGGCTCACAAAAATAATTTTTTTTTATATTTTAAAATGTTTTTTCAGATCTCTAAATAAAAAGTCTGAGGAGAAAAATTTGAGGATTTGTTATTCAGAGTTTAGTTCCGCTTAAATTTAGACTTCGTGTTATGAATATAATGCGACTTCAATGCTATTTGTCTTGAATTAAGAAACTATCTGAAGATGGATGAAGGTATTTTAAGTGCCAAGAATTACGAATACAAAAAAATAAATAAAAGTAACATACCTTGAAACTGTCGTACATATAACTTCCACCGTGTACGTTAATGTACGCGTGGATTTTGTGACTGTAATGATGTAGCACATCCCTGATGGCTTTTGTCTCTGGCTCTGAGAAAGGCGTGAGGCCAGGGAATGCTGGCTGCAGGAGCTAACACTCACTGTTGTATTCCACGCTACATCGAAGTTGCGATCTAACGCTACACCAGGGCAAGCCCCTTGAGGAGACATATTCTTGTTCCATATTCTGTACTAGATATAAAAATTATCACATTATAAATAAAAATTGAAAGGGCAAACAAGTTTTGTAAATAAAAACTACTTCACACGCACCTGGTTCACCCTGGTGACGAATAGCATACGACGCTCCGGGCAATCTTTGATGACCCATGTGGTGTAATGTTCGAGACGTCGGCTGCTACTCCAAGGTTTCTGGGTTGATCCCCGTGCAGTACAAATATTTGTGTGCATGAACATGACTGTTTGTAATGCTCTGGGTGTTTCCTTTTTATAAAATGAATGTATTTACAAAAAAAAATATAAGTATGTTTATCCGTTGTTTAGTACACATAATATAGGCTTGACGCTTAACTTGGGGCTAGGTGGCGCTGAGTGAATGTCAGTTGAGGACATTATTATAAAAAAACTCGTACCTACGTAGTGGACCAGTGGACTATGGGTTACCGTCAAAGACTCTTCCATTGAAGATCATCATATGAATCATTAAAAAACCAGTAGTAAACTTCATGTCAGAAGATTTTAAAAAAATCATAAAGTAATGTGGTTCTAGACTAGACCTATATTCATCATCAGCTTATTTAACGTCCCCACCGAGGGCACGAGCCTACCCGTATAGGTGATTAGGCCTTAGTCGTCACGCGGCCCAGTGCGGATTGGACGACTTCACACACAACCTTCGAATCTCTTCGCAGGCGTGCATGAAGGTTTCCTCACGATGTTTTCCTTCACCGTAAGAGCGTCGGATAACGTACATATAATTTCGAAAATTCGAAAACACATTGGTACGTGGCGGGATACGAACCTCAGCCCTCCCGGTTGAAGGGCAACAGTCCACACCACTGAGCCACCGACGCTCTAGACCTATATTAGTTTAAAATAAATTCTTACCTGAAATACAGAACCATCAGGATTTGCCAATGGTATTAAAAATATATCAAATTTATCTAAATGTGCAAAGTAGAAAGACACTAGATCTTTTAAATACGACTTTCGACTTAAGCATTTTAACATTGACCACCCATAATTTGAAGACCATGAACAATGAATATTATCTTTTTCTCTGGTACTTCATCAATGTATTTGCTCTCGTCTGCTCGGAAATATCTGCCTATTTCGCTTTTTTCTCGGTTATTTTAAGCATCACGATGTCATTATATTCAACAGTGCGGCCGATAACTTCTACAGATATGTTCGCTTGTGGAAATTCTTCACAAAACTCGATCATTTGCTTTTTTATCTGGAATAAAAATTTATCATAACGATAATACCAATATGTTGATCGAGATTTTATATGAATTGGTATCATATCCACAGTACCGAAACCCGTTTGCTTAGGCCTCACTGACATATTGAATGGCTTAAAAAAAGTACTTTGATTTTTTAAGTGAATACGTTAGAAATGAAGCAGATAGCTTGATAATATCAGTTACCATGGAGAAGTTGCTATATTTAACGCAGTTTCCTATCATTTTAACACCAGCCGAATTCTTGAGACAGGCAGACGTGTTTATACACAGTTCGTCCCAGATATTCAGCAGGATAAGTCGCAGGCCGGTTTCATTGCATTAAACCAGTAATCTCTTCTCTTATATTAACATAAGCGAAAAATAATAGCGAATAATAAGCGAGAAATAGTAAAATCGAACCAGTACTTACACTGTAAGGACTAAGTACTTTGGGGGTTTCATCAGTATTTGCCACGTTTCTTTGTCGTAATTTTTCTGAAAAAATATGAATAAACTTTAAACAAATGCAAAATTTAAGAGATTCTTATTCATATTTTATTAACAGAACATCAATGTTTCAAAAAAACTCATTTAAAAATACATCCATTCGGTCCCCATCACTATCATCTTGTGAACTACACTTACATTTTCATATTTTGAAATTATTTACAATATTATATTATAACATTGATCGTTTCATTTATATATTATACCATTGATCATTTCATTTATATCATTTAAGGTATAAGAAAGCATTTTCAGGAATGGTTCTAAAAACTTCTATTATATTTCTGTACAGTATTTTAATAGTAAAGGCAAATATTTTTAATTTTAAATACCTCAAAAAACTCTACTTACTCAGCAGGCTTGTTGCAATAAATAACGGGAGTCATTCGGGTCGATCTGAAATGGAAGAATTTTATTTAAAAAAACATATATATTCTTAACGTAAAGAATTAAACAAATTGCTGATAAGGTTTTCTGAACTCTTTCGCCAATGATACAAAATTTAGTTTTATATGGTTTTAACTTTACCGCACTGCTCCTTTACGGGTCACTTCTGTTTGAAATCGATGGGCTTTCACTTTAGGCCTTGGATGATTCTTTTCAATATCGTGTCAGCGAAGGCGCGCGTCTCTTGTAATCATTAATGTTGTCGCGGTTCTGTACTGTTTTTTGTCTTTGTTCTAGTTTTTCAAAAGTATTAATTAGCATATGAAGAACCGTGTCGTCGTGGACCTGCCTGAAATGTAGTTGTATTTTTAATCAACAGTTCATCGAATCGTAATGATACTATACATACTTTATTTTTAATAAGAAATAAAAAGACGAAAAGCTTCTAGCACAATCTTCATGAGTCATACAAAACTTTCTTTATAAAAGTCGCAGTCTGAATTATTAAAAGATATATTTTTAAAAGTGTAAAATAAATTACTTATTATTGTGATGAGATCTTGTGATCGGATTTATCTTACTGTACCGGAATTTAATTTTAGACTCGTCACTAGGCCGCCTGTAATTATTATTTTTATTTTCTCGCCTTCCATTGTATGCAGGACTTCCAGTCCTAAAAATACAGCAAATATCAATAAAAGATCATAATATTTATATTTCATAGAACCATAGCCCTCTGCATTAACAAGTTGAATATTACTTCTGCCATTTTAACTTGCACGTCATATCTAGTGTGTAAGGCCGAAAACGATGGTCAATGAGCCAAAAGATTGACATGTGGCGACCTTAGAACAGGCCCTACTACTTGAACCGATGACTTGACTAAGGAAACTCGGTATGCTTGGATAATAATGACAGGAATTTCTCAGATGTAGTAGGATCATGCAAAAATATTGATATTATAGAAGAAGCGAAGAAAGTCTGTCATAATGGAAACTAATAAATCAAATTCTTGTAAATCGAAAATATTGTAATCTGTCTTCGTACTGTTATTACATTGATAATACATAAACGGTTGAAAGCGATTTCCGTCTCTACGGAAACAGTGTGTCGATATTATAGTATTATGAAATTATGATATAAACTCACCAAAATTCTAAGTCATCAGCGGAACTTACTGGAAAATGTTAAAAATGTGTATTTAAAAATTTAATGTTTACATCATAGAAAAATTACTTAGAAACTAAATCAAATAAATATTGAATGTATAAAAAATTATAAATCAAATTATTTATAATGAAATGATGCAAACCTAACGTGATTTCACGCAACAGCACGTAAATTACAAATAAATGCACTGCAAACATTTATTTGAAGCCTTTACGAATCAACTTGCATGCCATGTAAGCAATATCTAGATCGTAAATCCTATAGTTGTATAAGAAATCGATTTGTAATGTACAGAATCGAAATATAAAAGGATTTTATATACTTATTTGCTTATGAAACTATAACAATGTTATTCAAGCTCTACTGGTAAAGTCTCGTTGTCCTTTATACCTGCTTCTCTTTTTACAAACCGAGTGACTGTTTAAAACGTTCAACCACTGAGATACCAGACAGATAGATTTCTATTATTTGTTGGATATATACGACTGTTGCGGTTAAAACTTCACCAAGTGAGCTGCCGAAAACATTAGTGATCTCCAGTTATTATTTCAAGTGTTTAACTTGCCTTTGAGGCGGTTTTATATTCATAAAAAAAATATTTTAATTAATTTCAAAATAAATATTAAATTCAAAGGAATTTTGGCTCTGAAGCTCTGGCTACACGCGATGCGAGCGAGGTTATCATATGAAACTGTATATAAGCGCTGTATATATCGATTTTCTCTTTTATCATCATCAGTAATATGATTCAATGAAGTTAAGGAACGCCTTGCTTAGTCACTAATGGACCGGCTCTTTCGGAGTTCCACGACCTTACAGCAAACCGTTAAATTGAATGAACAGTGCATTTTAAACGTTTGTAAAAATACAAAGACCTTTAAATTTGGAAAAAGTCTATTACAGAAGGTACGTGGCCTAAAATTTTGATAGACAAAGACTCTAGAGCTTAACGAAAAATGTTTTGAAACAAGGAAGTGGAGAATGACCCGTAAATCTTGACCGCGGGGACATTAAAATTTTCATGACCTCTTAAAAGTGTTGTTTTACTGTTCATGGCTGTTATGGCAAAGGTCTGGCTGCGGCTTACGTGGATATGGTCTAAGTAGCACAGGATTCTTGTACAGTTAGCTTTTGAAAATAAATAAGTTTCCATTTAAAAATAAATGTACTTCTTATTACAGAGTACATTGATTGTCATATAGCAGCCCTTCCCGCGAGTTCCATCAGAAACGGCATAGGTACAGAACATTTAGAAAATAACGGTAACAGCACTCTCACATCTTACTAAAATTAAACGGGCCAAGCATGTAGATTCTGAAAAAATCGTCACTATTGTTAGCTTAGAATAAGCGTATTAGGTGTTGAAACAGTTGTAAGGATAGAGTACATCTCTTCCCGTTTGTGCCGTTATTGGTGACTAAAGGAAAATATTTAACTGAGCATGCTAGCATATGACATATTCTACCAAATATTAAAAGCAATGCATGGAGATTTGGGCAAAATCAAAACCCTACACTGCTGCAGTCTGGAATACCATATTGCATGGAAAATATTTCAAATTAAATAATTAAACTTATAGCAGTAAAAACTCGCATTCACTTGTATTATACACCATGCGAGTGCCCCTCGTAAAGACGCCTCAAGATTTACACCTACACAAAAAAACTGTTAGGGCCCGAGTCAATCTTCATCTGAAAGATTCTTAAAAACGCGTATTAAACTTACCCCTATTTAATACATACTAGTATTGGTTTTAATAGTTGTAATACTACTCCTATTGCACAACTTTTTTCCTTTTACTTAGTCGTCTTGGTAGGTAGGTACTACCGTGGTAAACCTGCACGATATCTCGTGTAGTGAAATAGGAGTGTTATAGAATTCTATGTTCTGGTATGCGGACACTTTAGCCAGTAAAATTACCAGGCCTCGGGTCGACGGGGGACAGTGAAAATAAATATATTCATCTGTTGTTAGTTTCCTTTCACACAGTATTTGCCATGTACAACCGTATCTCTATCTCTTACTATCAGTTGAACGTACCTTCCTACACTTTTTACGGTTAAACAGAAGAAGTTGCGCTAACCATCAGCTACCACCAGCAAATATCCAAAAAAATCCTGCATTGTTTCCTGTCACCTAAGAAGGATGAATACAAAACAGAGATAACAAAATCTTTACACAAAAACAATTAAATATTTTTCTACCAAATTCGGTTAATCTAGCAATGTATAATATTCAACCTATCGCAGTCCACTGCTAGTCATAGGTCTCCCCCATTTTGCGCCAGATATCCCGGCCCTTCGCTTTTTTATCAAGCCTCCACCAGCGACCTTTCGCAAGTCGTCGGTCCATCGGGCCGGAGGGCGTCCTACGCTACGCTTGCCGAGACGCGGTCTCCACTCCAGAACTCGTCTGCTCCATGAATTCATTCGATCAATCAATAAATCGTCATTGAAGTATAAACATTTAAAAAGGTTACTTTAGTTTGTTTCATGTATTGATTCACTGAAACCTTATGAGTACTTTATTAAATAGTAGCAAAGTGAAGTCTGAAAGAATGAAATATCAGAATGGCGGCAACATTGTGTTTTACAACACGATTTACAAGGTGTTAAACCCAACCACGGGGTGTCGGTCACGAAACATATTTGCCTTTAAAATGTACGCTTTTATAACTCACTGCATGTTTTGGATCATTAACGCTTTATTAATTAACTTACTTTGTTGTGTGCGTGTGGTGTAAATGTTTGATAATATCTTTTTATTTTGGTTTTACAATCAAATCTGTAAGCATTCGGGTTAAGTTTAATTGAGTGCTTAATTGAAAGTCATTGTTAGTTTGTAATTTTACGTGTAGTAAGTAAGTTTGAAAGCTTGAAAGTAAGTTAGTTTTCAAGGACTACTCGTATGTGGCAGCAGATAACTAAGGCTCTGAATACCTTCATTACTATGAGTAACCAGCTAAAGCTAACGAGTAAGTTAAATATTAATTTAATAAAATAAAACCATAATGCCTGTAACAGTACACTGCTAGGTATATACTCAGCAGTGTACTATCACAGGCCAACTGCCAACTTAAATAACAATTAAAAATATATTACGTTATTGTTGTTTGGTAAGCATACCTACTCAATATTGCATATACCTACGTTTCTTTAAACGTGAACCGTATACGGTAAATTCGATATGATTAATAAATCAAATTTAATCAATTTCACCAGAATCGAACCTCTAGAATCATATAACATTAAACTACATAGCCACCGCGGCGTTACATAATCTTTGCCTCAGTTTTTCCTATAAAACGAATATTAAGTGAACTTAAACGAATGCACATCTAAAAAAACGAGGTTGATGGAGTGGAAATTCACAATCGATAACATTAACATAACTAGTTGGGGTCGCTACATCCCCGGGACCGGGCGGTGATGGTCGAAAGAGTTTTATTTTAGCTGTCAATTACATTAGAAATCTTTCCGGCGGGAGAATATTTACATACTACCACAGTAAAAATAGGGATGTAAAACGGTGTATGGAAAATTAAAAGATTGTTTCTCAGTAATACGTTGTTATATTTTCTTCATATATTTAATAGATGGATAGCTTTAAGCGAGGTAGTCATGCTTTGGCACGAATAGACTTGCTTGACCGGATTAAGACTACGCTTTATTTATCCTGCTTGCTTGCTTGTCTTGTGAGTGTGATAACCAGAGGACTGAAGTATCCCTTCTCAGTAGACAACAACAGTCCGAACCAGTAGTAGAGTCAAATTTGACATTCAAAAGTGTTATTTATGGACCTAAATTGAATAAATATATTTTGATAAATTTACCCTCTCCCTTATTTTCCTCTTACGTTTTAAAGATCAGCAACGCCTGTTGGGTATTGGCAGTATGCTTCTTGTCTATCCATTAAATAAAATAAATATACTCAATTATATAATCCTGGCTTGAGTCATCTTAAGTCTTCACTGAAAACTACCAATTACACCGCCTTAAATTGATTGCAGTATAAACCCAAAGCGGAAGTACGGTAGTTTCTAATATTGTTTATTTCAAAGTTCATATAATGTTATATGATACTAGGAATAATATAATAATAATAAGTCTTTATTCACTCCACAATTTAAACATAAAGGTACATACACTGAAGAATACAGTTTGATTGTAGAAGTCTGGTGTCTGAACTAGGCTGAGGCCTGTAAAACAGAGAAAAGTTACTGAAATTTTCCAGATAGATTTTCCGTTGTTGGCTCCTATTGACCTTTACCGCTCATGAGGTTACCGGACAATTGCGAATGCAGATATCTCCAGTATTCTCAACATAATTACTTTAGGTGTTGCAAATGTCCATGGGCGGCAGTATTCACTTTCCATCAGATGATCTGTCTGCTCGTTTGCCCCCAATACTATTAAAAAAAATCTACATTCATTTCTAATAAATTTTATCAAGGGTTTTATTATCATGATATCAGACTGGCGCATTATTCTTATAGTAGCATCGCGCTGCAGTAATATATAGCAAATGTGTTGTTCAGGTTGTGAGCTAAATCTATTCCAATTTTATTAAAATGGCCTCAGCTATATTGACGTGAAGAAAACAAATATACACACTGATAAACTTTCGCCTATATAATATTAATGTGATTAAACTTAATATTATTATCGTAGATTTCAGTTTAAAGTTACATCACTACTTACACGCGAAGGTTTAAAATAGTCCCTATTATCAATACGTAAGGTGCAATGGGATTACATGACCACTCAGTCAGATTGGTCAGAGCTGTGTTGAAATCGAATGGAGATGCTTTGGCCCTAGTGACCGACCGCGGATGGGAAGGGTTAAATCGTTTCCGAATGTAATTGTTTATATCGAAGACTAACGATATTAGACATTTTATCGACTCGCAATAGAAGTATAACAGCTTTTATATGCTTTTGAAATGTGAATTATTATAAAAGATTGTGTACTCGTTTACGCAATCCATAACACCTATAAAAATACATATTATCGATCGAATTATTAATTGACATCTTGACGAATAGTCAAGAGTTTTAATTCTGACCAATAGTAACCATGCAGCTGGCGTGTAGAGGAAGCCTTGACATTAGAAGGTGGTAATTGAATCCGAATCAAATATCAATATAAAAATAAATAGTATTGGGGTTTTCACTTCCAATCTAGCAATGTATCGGATACTTTAAGCAATATCTCTTCTCTCCATGCGAATACTGTGTTTGAATTTCTTCCTTATTCTGCGACAAACAGACACAATAGCAAATCTATTGCTGCTGGATTATTGACGCCTTTAGTTGTCATTACGTTCAAAGGGTCAAAAGATGTTTGCCAACCCTAAACTTGACTTTTCTGACTATAGGCCCTCACCCTTGTAAGAAGTATTCTTAATTTAAAAAGTGAATTTTCATGATTACATAAAATATGTATTGCTCTATAACTATAGGAAATGTTAGTTACCGTTCACTGTTTACCTAAATATTTTAATGCAACTTCACCTTGAAAACAAAAACACTGAAAACAATAGCTCTCTTCAACCTAAAGTCAATCACTTTCGCAACATGTCCTGATACAAACGAAAGAAACAAATAAACCGTAAAACGTTGTTCAATGAAGTGATGTGGAATGCTTTCACGGGGACGCACAGTGGACCGGGCACTGCACTGACATGGACATTTTTATTTATTTAACTATATATTTGTCACACAATTCAATGTCCTGAGTACAAGTATTTATACATGCGGCCTTTAGTCTTTGACTGTATTCCAATAATGTGCCTGTGATCTGTGATGACAGATTAGAATCTATGTTAACCCCACTCATCCCACGAATGCCTAAGACACATCTTATATAGAAAACATGCATCAGAAGGCAGCAACGTTCTCTGATTTTAATGTTACCTTTTATAAGTACTGCAATCCTGAAACCCGAATGCGGAGATTGTAAATTCAAACTACCGAATAGAGTGGCCTTAAGTCTAGCAATAGCCTATCACGCGCTGTCAGACTAAAATCTAAACTTTTGTATTTATTTTATATACTCATTCTTTTGTTTTTATAAGACTTTTTGTTGGTATTCCAACTGGCCAGCGCACAGTGCATTGGTTTATAGTCCGGCTGACTGCCGTTCAATCTGCTAATACGGTGGAGTGGAACTAAATCTCTGGAGACTCAGCCGAAACGGACGCTTTGTTTTATATGAGATATCAAGGTACAGGTTTTCTGCTAATCAGATTTGGAGCACCCTTTAAAAAAATGCACTTAGCAGCCGTAACGTGTGAGTTGTTTGCCTCGCTCATCCAAAAAATATTCGCAGATTGGGAAGCTTGATATTTTCAGCTGAATACATAGAGTACTGAGTCGTCTAGGTAGGTACCACCGCAGTGCCAGTTATCGTCCCGTGAATTAGAAGTCTTTTGCACTTCTGTGTTTCGGGATGAGGGCACTGTAGCTAGAACGAGTAAAATTAACGGGTTTAAGAGACCTAACATCTATTGTCTCTGGTGTCGGACGCAGTGCGGCATTGTTGGAAAATAATAACTATTTATCAGTCGTTGGTCTCAATCAATGCCGCTCTGCCATGGTCAGGATTATCCTTTAACTAAGCGTCTTGACCGTTCTGTGCACTTTGTAAACATAAGAAAACCGTGCTTTTTTTATTTCCTAAACTGTTGATTAACAGTTACCTAAAACATAATTACCTAAATCAATATGAATAATGGGAAATAAAAAATATCTCGTTTTCCCTCATTCTCAACAATAGAAAAGGTGATAATGTTAAATTAATTTAATGTAAGTATTTATCAATACCGGATTACAACAAATTTTCTTAGATAAAACGTCCCAAACTATGTACCTACCATATGAGTATAATTAACTAAAACCAAGAATATCTAAGTAATCTATTCTTATTAAGTTGATGTCAACTACTACCTGTGATAATTAAAACAAATGAAATGGCACTGAAAAAGATATGAACCTTATCAGAAAATTACTTTATGACAAACATGTAATTAACCAAATGGTTCATATTTGTACCTTTGATTATAGCTACAAGACAGTATAAAATAATTATGAACCATTTTTTTTTGTAGTTAACCATGATACCAGTTAGGTCGATTAAATACGGTTACTTAGCTGTGACTCCGCCAAAATTTAACAAGATCTTATTAAGAAAGAGCCGCACAACTTCAAGAGTCGTCAAGTGAAATAGGTACAATACAACTTCAATATTTTAATCCAGACAAAGAAAATTCAATAAAGTATTTTTTCCATTCATAAGTACATATATGAAAATCAAGAAAATGTAATGCAAGAGAAAATTTAATTCATGCTACAGATGTTTTGAATTCTGAGGAACATAAAAAAAATATAACCACACGTAGAAGACTACGTCTTACGTCAAATGTATAAGCCATTATCGTAATAATTTAGCTATATGTCAAGTACTATGTAAATGTAAGATTTCCCTGGCGGGAACCAGTCACGACCTTAGAATTAAAACTGATGAAAATTCTCAACGAGACTGGAAATGGGCGACGACAGAACGCTAAAGGGTGGACCCCACTTACTTTATTACTACAATGACTCGACATTTATTATCAGTTATGAATATAAATTCTTCCTCGTGAAATAAAGAGAAAAAATGAATTAAACCCAGCGGAATCGCAAGGGCCGCGTTTAGCATTTAATTGTGTAATATATTCGGAACCCTGTTGCACTTTAATGATAATAATTTGTGACGACAACCCCTCATTTGGGGGTTTATAGCGAGCGTAGAATTTAACGATTTGTTTTATTGTGTGAACAACTCTGTTTTGATGAACTACGACTTCCGATATCATGATAATGATGGTGCTAAAAATTAACGAATATTCTTTTTACTGGCGATTTCTTTTTTAAATGACTTGACATGATTGTAATCACGAACGTAATTGATTCTTTTAAATGTAAAACACTAGAATGATATTGTTTAAATTTAAAATACTCGTAGCATTGACATAATAACTAAAAGATAATGTATGAATACCATTTCTGTATTTTTTATTTCTGATTTTTAGGAATAGCTGTGCCGATTTTCACGGAAATTCACTGGCAGAGAGCTCATGCACCTAATACGGATTAACATAGGAATGACTTTTATTTACAAGAGTCCTTAGTCGCGGTACAGATAGTAGTTCCTATTGACTCAAACTTTGATAATGGTAGTAAAACCACATAATAACAAATCGACCGTAAACAATTTGACATCTGAGATAACTATTTAACTTCCATAATAGTGGGACAATATCAGGGCGTATTTCATTTGCATTGCATACTCATGATATACAGTTGTAACATCTTTCATGCTTACTCAAACATGCGCCAACACAATCTGATTTCAAATGAGACAGCAACAGAGATGGAAGTTGTTCAAATACATTCCGGGATTTAAAGTCTTTTACGCATTGGCCAGAATAATAGCCTTGTCAAAAGCACTGTTCGGACTGACGCGTATACTTTCCGACTGCTTGGCTTTATTTTATTGCGCATGTTTTAATATTAATTGTAAGTTTCCACGTCGATAGGCGGGTGACGACGCAATTCAAATCAACAAGATTCGCTTGTCAGAACGCTTACGGGAATCCATGGGAGCTGGTTCAGTCACTCGCGCAATTCACTAATAAAACGGCTGAATCCTTAAAGTGTATTGTTTTACATAAACTCTGGCCGCTTGCGTAAACTTTGCTTTGGGTGGAGCTGAGGGGGCACAGGATAATTTTGTAAAAGGAGTTGGGCTTTGAGGTGGGCCTGTAATGACGCCATGCGTGTGTAGTCTTATCGGACTGTTTGAACATAGCGGAATCTTGAGATAAATTGACAGCGATTATTAATTACTGTGCCCTTAAAAAATTTCCAGTTTATAACCATTAGCGATAATTTTTGATAAAAATTTAAAAGCCTCGTATTTTCTTTGAAAAAAAACCTTATTTTTTTAAAGCCACTTTTATAAAGTAGGTCTACCACCTAATAGCCTTTGCACTTAATGTCAGCTACTCCGTCTGATTATCTTTTTCTAGTCCAAGATTGAATTGGAATAACTAAAAAATATTTCACTTAAAATGAGTAGCTCCAGTAAAATTTATTAGTCCTGCATAAGTATCTATATTTAGAACAAAATAGGAAAACAGAAAAAAAATGGTACCATATATAGATGACCACCATTCATTATGCATTTAATTATCCATTGCCATAATAAAAAATCAACATAGTTACCCAATAACTGTATAGAAGTTTGTTCAGTATTACAATATTCTTTTCGGTCCCGTAATTTCACCCCTCAAAAGAGGGCTCTCTAGCCGGTCATATGACCACGGTCGCAGGCACGTGCGAGCCCCACGTGTCCCCGTGACGTCACTCTGCACCTGCCAACAGCCTCGGCATCTGGTTGACAGCCCTTTTTGACGCTCCTTACAAATGTAATTGTACTTATTCACAATTTGTAAAAAAATATATCATCATCATAACTTCTCGCCGCTGGTTGTCAGATACTCTGCGGTGTTACCGCAAAGTATCAGAAAACCATCGCTGACTAGGTGCGTAGGTAGGAGCGTCGGTGGCTCATTCGGGTAGACTGTTGCCTTCCGATCTAGAGGGTGTAGGTTCAAATCCCGCCACGTACCAATCTCTATTGAATTTTAAATGTCCATTTATCCGATGATCTTACGGTGAAGGAAAACATCGTGAGGAAAGCTGCGCTCGCCTACGAAGAAATTCAAAGCAGCATGAATTCGGCCATTCCGCACTGGCCCGCATGGCCTATATACTAAACGGGTAAACTTGCGCCCCTCGGTGGGGACATATCATCATGATTCCTCCTCGCTTAAAACCGTAGTTTAACTGAAAACCAGCGCTGACTACGTGCTTGTCATTTGGGCCAGTGTCAGTCGAGAGTTACTTCCTTTTGGTAGCATTACTAACTATGACTATTTTATTATGAAAGCAATAAGTAATTTTATTTTGATTATTTCTCCACATCCTTCATGAATCTCACATTAAGTATTCCTTTAATCTTGCAGGCTTCTCATTACATTGTTTTTTATTTATAATATTGTAATATATAGTACTTACACAGAAGACATTATGAAATCACTTAAAGAACATAAAATAGCATTACACAATTATACCAATGGGCTATAAAAGAGAGCTTCACAGTAAATTATTTTAAACTATGTAGACTGACATAAAGTATGTATTCGTAGTAATTTATCTATTTGATAGTGTTTGAACTGGGATAATAGATTTGGTACTGGTACTCAAACTGGGTTTCGGAGTGTTACTGGTTACTTGTTACGAATAGCTTAAGAATTTATTTTTAGCAAGACATATCTTACGGTGGAGGAAAACCATCGTGAGGAAACCTGCGTACACCTGCGAAGAGATTCAAAGGTTAAGCGTGAAGTCGTCCAACCCGCACTGGGCCCGCGCGCTCATGATGATGATGAAGATATATCACGGGTCGATGAGGTTGACGTGGATCCCTAAATGTGTAGTCCGATATTCCAAGCATCCCATGATATCTAATCTGTTCATTTCTTCCGTTCGTTCGTTCATGGTTGACTCATTCACTGCCTGTATTACTGATGTATTCAACCTACATGCTCCAATTAAAACAAAAAAAACAAATATCACTCATATCCCTGGATAACGGATACTGTAAAAAGCATAATGCGTAAAAGAGACATGTACCACAATAAATACAAAGCGCATGGTTGTCAGTCACACAAAGAATCATATAAGACTATGAAAAAAATAGTGACTAATATTAATAAAAACATAAAAAAACTCAAAAAAACTATGTAAAAACTTAAAAAAGACATAGTGCCAAATAAAAAACCACAGGCCAACTACCTCCATTCTTTGATAACGCAAACACCATTAACGCTCATTTTTTGGATATATCCGGTGAAAACAGTGTTTCATTATCACAGTTAACCTATCTACAAGAACATAGACAGGGCCCTGGACATTTTCATTACAACCTGTAAGTGAGTCCACAATTGTGAGGGCCATAAAAAGTATAAGGTCGAATGCACAAGGGGCTAACTGTATATCCTTGGACATGCTGCTTCTGACGTTACCGCAGACTCTAAGTATGATAACCGCCATAGTGAATAGGTCTATCCTTGAATGCAAGTTCCCAGAAAGCTGGAAAGTAGCTAAAGTACAGCCTCTTCCCAAGGTCAGTCAACCGACAACACTGAATGATCTAAGACCAATTAGTTACTGCCATGCATGTCAAAGATCACAGAAAGAGTAGTATGCAATCAGCTTACTAAGTATCTAGAGGACTATAGTATACTACCCGGCTACCAATCAGGTTTTCGGAGAGGCAATGGTACTGCAACTGCCTTATCTGACGTTGTAGACAACCTCCTTGCCGCCCAGGACCAGGGTGAGCTGACTGCTTTGGTATTATTAGATTTTTCTCGGGCTTTCGACTCTATTAACACCTCACACTTATTGGCCAAGCTATCGTACTATGGCGCCGATGAAAACACAGTCAAATGGTTCCACAGTTATCTCACCAACAGGCAGCAGTATGTTGAACTGACAAGAAGCGATGGAGTTAAGTCTTGCTCGACTTTGCTGCCTGTGGAGAGAGGTGTGCCGCAGGGCTCTATATTGGGACCGATTCTCTACATACTGTATAGCGCAAGCATAACAGAATGTTTTAGACAGTGCAAATACCATATTTACGCCGATGACCTTCAAATATACATGTCATTTAAGCCGACAGATTCTGTTAATGCAGTAGACAAGATAAATGAAGACTTGCAACAAATAGTCTCTTGATGTAGGTCTCATTGTCTTGTCATAAACCCAACTAAGTCTAATTGCATGGTTTTAGGCTCCAAAAAGAATGTACTTAAGCTAAAGCAGAGCACATCTCTCACCTCATTAGGATAGAGGGTGAGTTAATTGAACAAGAAGATGAAGCAAGAAATCTTGGGTTAACAACTAGACACAAATCTTAATTTCGAGAAACACATAACAGAATGTGCAAGAAATTTTTTTATCACCTGAAACTATTATACAGGATCAGGCGCTACTTAAATGAGGAGCTAAGAATCCACCTTTGTGAGTCTCTTATTGCGACACCGTCTACGGGCCATGCCTTCTGACCAGAACACCAAAACTTATACAAAGAATCCAGAACGCATGTGCACGTTTCTGTTTTCATATACCACCCCGTTCACATGTATCACCATTTCTTGTTGCTGCAAAATTACTTACGATGGAAGCCCGAAGGAGGCTCCACCTGGCGGCATTGATGTTCGGCGTGGTCACTACTGAGAAACCATATTCTATTCAACCTATCGCAGTCCACTGCTGGACAATAGGTCTCCCCATTTCGCGCCAGATATCCCGGTCTCCGCTTTCCTCATCCAGCCCCACCAGCGACCTTACGCAGTCATCGGTCCATCGGGCCGGAGGGCGTCCTACGCTACGCTGCCGAGACGCGGTCTCCACTCCAGAACTCGTCTGCCAACGGCCATCGGTTCTGCGACATACGTGACCAGCCCACTGCCACTTCAACTTGCTGATCCGGCGGCTATGTCGGTAACTTTAGTTCTCTTACGGATTAAATCATTTCTGATCTTATCCCTAAGAGAGACCCGAGCATAGCTCGCTCCATTGCGCGTGAGTGACTTTGAACTTGTGAACAATCCCGCAGTCAGTGTCCATGTCTCAGCTGCGTATGTAAGTACGGGTAGGACGCATTGCTCAAAGACTTTTGTCTTTAAGCATTGCGGAATTGTCGACGTGAAGACCTGACGTAACTTGCCGAATGCCGCCCAGCCCAATTGAATCCTCCTACTAGCTTCCCTCTCGAAATTGTGACGGCCAAGTTGGATGGTTTGGCCCAAGTAAACGTAATCTTGCACAACTTCGAGAAGGATGCCATCGACGCATATCGGTTGTGGCATGACATGGTCATTGAACATGACTTTCGTCTTGTCCAAATTCATGCCAAGCTGAGAAACCATATTATCTTTTTAAAATCTTCCGTGGGCACAAGATCAAAGGAAAGATCAAGGCGAGAATGCACCCACATGCTGGTAACACCATCTCATCGTACTGCTGAAACAATCTGCCACCACCTATGCGTAACCTAGTCAATAGTCACTTTTAAGAAAAATCTTAAAATGACTTATCTTTTGGTACAAGAGGGATAAAACATACATACAGTTATGTTTTGCACGATACACGGGCGGTTCTTCGCGAGGTGGAGCCACGAGGTGTTTAATAATCTTTACACTGTCTTTGGTGTGCAAGTACAGTTGTGAGAGCAGACAAGTGATACCTTTTGTCACGCATGTGTGTTACGTGGAAAGGCGGGGCAGCAAGAATTTTCGCCATCCAGAATATCTTGTATTATTTATGTATATGGAATGTATAGTATATATTTACTCGCTATGTATGCATATTAACTTTTCTTTTATATATAATATAAACATGTATTATCAGTATTGTCGTAATTATATTATTGATATTTCATCATAATTATAAATAATAATGGCCCGTCGTCACGTAGGGACTGCCAGAAGATCAGCGCTTCTGTGATAAGATCGTTCTAACATTATTTATGCTCACAAAAGCACACACAGCGGCATAAGCTGAGGCAGGGTCCTTTTGACTGATAATTTACCCTTTAAACAATATTTGTTATATTGGTTAATCAATTAAAATGTGTGTTTATTTGTTTATTCGCTTTCCAATTGTTAGTTTTCGATGTTAACTTGTGTATTGTTTTTATTTCTTGGCATTGTGTAGTTTTTTATTAGTCAAAAATATTTTTCTTTCTTCTTTCTTTCTTCCAATTTTTAAGTCCATCAGGCTATGATAAACAAGGTGCACAATCACGAAGAAACGTTAACCCAAAAAATTATGTGCCGCACTTAACTACACATACGTATAATAATTTTTATATTTATAACATAAAATTAATCATTTAAATTTTGACCTTCGCGTCACTGAAAGGTACAAAATCGAAATCACGGGTACTTACGTTACTATGGTATTATGACACGAGAAACAAAATGAAAACTCTGCCCATCCGCCGCGATGGGCAAAATTTGCTGGGGACGTTTTTTGAGTGAGTTTGTCATAGATTTCTAATACATAATATCATTGAAAATTGTGCATCTAGTAAGTTAATCTAAGACTATTGTCTTATCCCTAAAGGATCCCGCTGTAGGGCACAGTTGTTCCATTTTGGCAGGTGAGGTCGTACTTCACGCGGGTGCAATGTAAAAAAAACATGTCAACTATGGCAAGGTTATTACATATTTGTACAATCACTACATTGCCTATTTTTATTAGAACTCTGCCATACCTAAAAGCTTAAACAGACCTAAAAAGAAAGCATTCGAAGTCCGAAAAGACACACCATAGTCCCCCATGGGACATAACTATACCAATACTTTGATGTCAGTTTTGATTATTTTCCAACATCGCATAAGCTGGATGCCTTGGACCGCATATGCTCGGTTTCCCAGCCTCTAACAACTATGTTAACAGGCTGTCACCTGTCACGCGGTGCCGCCAACGTGACGTTTTGACACCGTATCTCGCCCTTCATCTGTCCCCTTTGTTGTACTTATTATTTTCGAGATCACAATCTCAAATAGATACTTTAGCGAAGAACACAATTTAGGTGGTTAGTTGGTTTCCCTGAACTACATAGTTCTTTTGAAATGTGTTCATTTTTTTACTAAAATTAAAAAATACTTTTTGTTGTGGAGGTAATTTACCTAAGTAGGATTTTGACTTTTTATTTTTTCAGTTTAATTGATTCATGTAAATAAAAGAAAAGGTAATAATAATAAATATTCACAGACATCCACACAGTGCCACCCTCTTTAAAGGAAATACCCAAACTAATACAAAATGTTGTTAAGATCCAATAGGATATTAACGCAGTTCAAAATTAGCGGAATTGGAGTCCTGGTTTGGTGCGGATGGCCAGTCTCGTTTGTTACCTTTTGAAAATGTTTATGATTTTTTTTTACATTTATAGATTTAGAATTAGCGCGCTACGCTTACGTATATCCTATATCTATGGTAACTGCAACTACAACGTCTACAACTTACAATCATAATGTTACAACTTATAGTTTTGTCTCAGTTCAAAACCCCTGGTGACATCTATTTTTTAAAATAAATGATGACTTGCTTTCGCCTCTCTAGTGCGAACAAAGTGTTGCTACTCACTACTAGGTGGTCCTAGCATTAACGTTTATACTAGTACGCTATTCCCCGAAAGATGTCTCTGTAACAATAGGAGTATTTCTTTCACCCGAATAGGTGGCGCTTTAAGAAACTTCTGACGACTTCTAATTTCAAATGTTGCCAAGGCAAAAATGCGTCAGGGAGTGGCAGAAGATACAAATTGTTTTCGGAAGTGGCGCTACCATCGCGCTTTTGGGCTTTTGCTCGCTGTAGCTCCGTCCGTCGTCCATCCGGCCCCGTTTGAGTGAAGTAGGGATTGTCAGGGAACTGTTTTGTGTGTGATTTGTGTTGTGTTTTGTTTTTGAAGAAACATTTAAAATTTAACTTTAATAACACGCAGACCAGAAACAAAGCATAAGGTAAGACTTAGCATGCCTAATTAACATATAACTCGTGTTATTTGTACTAAAATGCTATAGTGATCGGTCAACTGAAAAAATCCTCTTTTTACTTCACATATTTTTTGTAATGCATTTAATAAACATCGTAAGTTTAGTTAAATAGATACATAGGTGTAATATAGAGAGTTTCTTGTTTGAATTTGTAATATCAAAAGCCTATGTAAACAAGTAGACTGGTAAAATTTGTAAGTCAAGCAGTAGTGGTAGGTGCCAACTTTAAGAACGAGTTATCAGCTGACCGAACGCATGTAAGAAACTCAAAGATGCTTAGGTATATTTATTCGTAAATAACTAATCATACTCCAGTAAGATATTAAGTTTGATGTATGATTCATGTTTCGAGTCAAATAGTATTAGATTCTTACGAATGTAAACAAACAAGCCAACGAATGACTTCATAGTTATATCATACTCATTTCGTACGAATTATTCTAACCAAAATTAAGTTAAGGGAAGCCCAATTTTAGTTATCAATGTGGTAGTAATTACGTAAATACTAAATAAAGTGGAATTTGCTTAGTTTTAACTGAAGTGTTTTCAATAAAATGAACACAAATTCTAGCTTTTTTTCTTCAAATGTAGATAAAATATAATCACTAATAATTACCTCCTAATCATTAAAACAGCTCTAGATTATGTTTTTATTTAAGAAGTTAAAAGGTAAACAATTTCAGTCACATATTATAATTATAATTATTGTACCGTGACAATGAATACAATATTGTTTTTAACATATTGATGTCATTTACTCTTCATTTGCCTATAAGTACAGCTAACCGAAAGGTAAGAGTTATGGTGGATAAAATAAGAACATCAATATCACTAATTACCACGGGCAACCTCAGGTACAAAGATTTGCTCATTATTATACTCACACTCAATTATATTGCTTTGATTTTTTAGTCAAGATAGAAAGAAATATGCATTACAAATTATACGATACATGTTTTAACGCACATAGCTTAATATAACTACTTGTCAAATATTTCGTGAATATATCCAATTATTTGCATTCCTGAACAGTTATTGCTTATAAAAAAAATAGTGCACAACTTGAAATAATGCAGAACTTACATATGCATTATTGTGCAATGATTTTGTACTTAATTCTTTTTTTAATTCGTATAATTGCTATGAGGGTCACAGTTAATAGACAGTTATGACTAGCTTTTGTTTCTATTTTTTATAGGCCGTATTAAAATACTTAAGGTTAGTACAGCAGAAATAGCCGCGTTTAGTATCGGAAATGGATACAATTTTCATTGTGCCGTGTCAGTAGTATTAATGAAACTAACTACCCTTTCCTTTAAATGAATACAGCTGTTGGCTGCAGGTGGCCTTTACAGCTACCGGGCTAAATGGTTACAGCAGATGGTTCTCAACAAAACGAGCCTAAAGCCGTCCCAGAGTGGAACTCTAACCTCTGTTTAAGGTGTTACGGGGAGGGCTAGGTAACCTAGAATATGTTGGGGAGAGAAGCGGCCCGACACACCCCGGTGACGCGAATAGGGACTGAGCGAACATACCTGGAATCGAACTGTGATACTACCTTGCACCACACGAATGATTATCTGTATTTCAATGTAGTAACAATTCATGAAAAAAATACTTTTTTGTACTCTAGGTTTTAAATATTGTATTCACATATATTTGGTGATATAACATATAGGCCGTGGTCGTGCTAGGAAGTAGGTCCCTTTATGACACGCCATCAATCAACGCGAGCACGAATGATCATCTTAATTTCAATGTGGTACAAATTCATGAAAAAAAATGTACTCTTTTAACTTGGTGTTTTTTACATATATACCGTCGTCGTGCTAGGTAGTACCTTAAGACACGACACTAAGTATCTCACTATAAGGAAAATGTTGTTCAGTTTTTTATAGTTTCTGTATTTATTTAATTAAACCGTGATTGATAGTGTTTAAAAGCACAGAATGCTCTTTATCCTCAAACGCCCGATATTGGCTACGGCTGGCTCTCATCTCGAAAGTAGCTTGACCCACATCTTTTCATTAGCATATTTAGGACTCGTTGCTTAATAAGCAACTCGGAATGGAGGGCTTGCAAGATGTGTCTTGTTTAATGGTTTAATAAAAGGCTCGCACTAAGATAACTTTTGAAATGAAGCTTGATTAAAAATAGCCAAGCAACTCACTGCCATTAAAATAATATGGTTTATTAAATGTTATTTTGTAAACCACACTAATTACTTTTTTTATTTACATTCAATAGGAATATTACCTGAGAAATTCGGTATTTCATAATTATCTTAAGTGATACAAAGTAAAACTGTCGCCTAATAGTACCTACACTGTTATATCTTCTATAGGTATATAGACAAATAAAAGTTACGGTACCTGTAACTTTTTTTTACTTGCTTGTAACTGTTTAACCTTTCAGAGAGTGTATCTAATGGGTAGAATTTCAAAAAATTATTTATATTTACAGTACTTTAGAGACCGGGCCTTAAAATATTCGTTGACTTAGTTACTGAAACACTTTATAATAATACAAAGGTATAGAACGTCCTCTGGGCCGACGACTTGCGAAATGTCTCTGGTGAAGGCTTTATACGAATAGTGGAAAACCCTTCCCGGGTTCTAGCAGAGGCACAGAATATGGTACCTATAAACATTGTGTATGGACTGCTATTTGAAAAGGGAGGTGTAAGGCACTATACCAAGATGATACTACTTTTGTCCTTATCTCATACTATGTGTAAAAAGATATATTCCAAGTCTCAGTCAGCAGAGGAATAGAATGACACGGCTAAAATTTAATCCCTCCAGTTATAGCAACTGTTATTTTCAATTTGCTCCCGTGCGATGAATCATGCTTTTGTGTACTGACAGACACAAAAGTGATGGGACATTAGATATTTATTGAAAACCTTATTTACAAACAGTAGATTGTATTTGTCTAAATATTTAAGGCCTTCGACCAATAGCATTAGGCAGTAAGGAAAAAATACGTTTGTCATTTACAAACAGTGTGCTAGTTCTAAAACAATATCTACTGTTAAAGATGTTTTTGTCAAAAGTGCCTACGTACTCCAAATATTCAATGTAAGCGAGAAAGAAAGTTTATTTTTTAATTAACACAAGAACTAAAGGGGCCATTTCCACAAAAATATAATTGTAACTTTTGTTGTAGGCTGTACAAAATTCACGGGCCTCGAAATATCTATGCGCCGACAAAAACCTAGTTGCATATTTAACACTAATCACAGTTACAGGTTATTGATACCGTTTTTTGCTTCCAATAACATTATATAGCGGTCTTTTTTGTTATTAAGTTTTTTACTAAATCGACCAGTGAAAGTATTCGCGTTCATCATACGATATACTTCGATGATTCATAATTATTTGTACATTATGTCATTAGTATTTTATAGCAAAAGATCATACATATATTTAAGTTAGCAAATATTTACTAGCCTGACTGACATAAAGTAGCTTACTGCGAAATGTGAGATTTATTTGGGATCGGACCCAAAGTGAGATCATAGATTAGTTGCTAACATTTCCTGATGACGATTTTCAATCCCGTTATCCAGTAACACTAAACCTGTTCATCTCACACTTGAGTTTGTAACACAACAACAATAACAATACTATTAGAAATAGAAGAAACTGAGATACCCATGGGCTATGTGGGTGAGCGATGCTTCGCCACGAATGTTGTGATGCATCAGCCTTACAGTATAGCAACGCTTTGTGTTGTTTTTCGCCAAGTGAGAAAAGCAACGGGAAACAAAGCGTAGACCGACCCCCAACCAGATGGACGGATGGCCTGGTTTTAAGGTGGCGGGTAGCAGATGGATGTCAACTACTAGAGATCGATCCGCGTGATAATCATTAAAAGCGTTCGTACAGCAGTGGACTTCTAAGGCTATAATGATGATTATGATGAGAAAGGCAACACTCATCTTCTCTCTCCCTATATTTTCTTTTCCTTCTCGCCTTTTCTTATGTGGTATGGGCTTCTTCTACGATTTGTTGTTTTTGCCATCGATAAGCTATTAAAACTGGTGATGTCTCTTACCATTAGGTAAATATTCGCAAAGCGTGAAAAGCAGAACCCATCTTCTCCCTTCTTATTTCCTTCTCGACTTTGGTTGGTCGTTTGACTACTAATTAAATAATAATAATAAAAAACAGGGTTAAACACACATTTCTTGTTACTTGAGGATAGTTTTAGTATTTTTCAAGGAGGCAATCCGATATTTATCTGTAAGTATAATAGATGCAGCATTTTGCTACCAAAGCGAACAACCTTTGTTGTAGTTTCAAACTGTAAGCTAAAGTGTTGGCTTACTGTGCTCATTTAGTTTTAGACAGACCTGGATCTTTAAACTGTGTTAAGGTGTAATTATAGAATAGTAGTTAATTCGAGCACAATTTATCGCTAAGTCGAAATGTCATAAGTCTCTAAATAGCGACTATGTTTACGTGACTCATTCATTAATTTTATAAATATTCTATCAATATGCGACATTGACCCTTTGACCACAAAATGTTCTTTGTCATTTTTCTCTTATATTCTTTTGTTTTGACTAAATTGTTTCTTCTATTTACATACTTACTTTAAAAGCCCGTGACAGCCATTTCTACTCACCAATAGTGTTTTACCATTACGCTTCGCAGGCGAGCAGGAAATTGCAATTGGTACGTCTATAAGGTCAGAATAAATGAGAAAGCGCTTTTGTCTGTGAAATGTTTTGTCCCCGCGGGAAGAGTGGGGTTCATAACAATTGTATTCTACTCCGTTATCGTCACCCGGCTGATTAGAAGACAATTATTGTTTCTTTTATTAATGAGTGAACCTGAATCCTAAATCTGTTTAAGCCAGATTAGTTACGTATCCCATTTTAGTTTTTATAGCAGGACCTACATGCAAATAGTCTTTTTCTTATCGAGTGGATATGTATTCACGAGTTAAGTAGGTATGGTAACGCGACAAATATTGGGTAACTTGAATCGCCATTTTTTGCCATCCAGAGGTCCCGGAGAACGAACCGCACGAAGAACATTTCGGGCAAGACAGTAGGTGTTCCATTGTCTGAGGGGTACCACAGTCGCACAGACTGCTTCTAGAGTATCCCCATTTTACCCGATTCTCACGGCACCGCTCAACACCCTACCCGCAGTCTGTTCATAGTTTTCAAGGCAGTCCAGGGAAGATCACCGCCCGGACCTCTTCTGTGAAACGGGGGTGAATGCAAATAGTAGCTAGTTACTATATGTGTAAATTCAAAGCAGTAGTAGCATTATTCCGACTCTTCGACAGACAAAGCGAACATTTACAACAAAGCGTAGGTAAATGTAAAAAGGAACTCTAAAAGACCAATTGCACAAATTCAAACTTCCATTCAAACGCCCGACCAAACTTCGCTCCGATTGAAACTTTTTTGGTGCCAAAGTGCGATGGCCGCACCAATCGGAATCGTTGTCGAACCGTTCTGGACTAGTTCCCAATATGTGACGTCATCTGTCAACATTTGGACACCCATTGTGTTTTGACGAGAATTACAAAGGAAAGGGATAGAGCAACTATTGAAACTTTTTGACTTAATCATAGTATGCTGTGATTTCCCATTATATTAATTTATTTATTGATTTAGAGACTAACCTACACTTTTCTGAATGAGGTCGATTCAGGGTCAATCTTGAGCTAGGTACGAGACTAGTCCACTGCATTAGCGTGACAGCCTCAAAACTCTGGACGACAAATCGGTGCAAGGGGGAAGGGGGAAGACTAGAAATAAGTTGCCATTTAGTCATTTGACGACTCATCTGGTGTAATGGTTGAGACGTCGGTTATTACAACAAGGTTTCTGGGTCCGATCCCCGGGCATTACATACCGTTGTGTGCACTTGTCTGTTTGTATTGGTCTGGGTATTTTCTTTTTATAAAATACGTATGTATTTTATTTATAAAAAAGTATATAATAAATTATCAAATTGAACACAAAAAAGTAACTAAAAAGATGAAATAATATTAGCTCAGATCAATAATTTTATAATTATTGAGCCTATTTATTACCTAATGGGTGGGCTTTCTTATCAATAGGGTGGTTTAAATTTGGTAATGATTATATCTTAATCAATTATTGTTAATATTTTTGATTTAAATCCATCCGCTCTAAAGGGTCCGCTATAATAAATTTAATATTTTTTTAAGTCAGGATTACATGAAAATAAAGTCTGTATGTTTTGGAATTTCACATAAATGTCCCGCTAAAGTTAAGACAAAATTACGTACCACAACATTTAAGCTTAATGGCTTTATTAGATCTATTTTCGTGTCACTTGCTCAAAAGTGGGCACAGCACTCGCTTTAATTTAACAGTAATCGCTACGGCCAATCCCCGTCCGTCCCACTTCATATGTCGTTCGTGCGGTCATTGCAGCCAATAAAGTGATTAATTCAGGCCTATGATTGGGCGGGCCTTTGTCCCGGAAAAGACACTGTCCCAGTATGAAACGTGGTTTTGATATGATATTATCAATGCATTTATGCTATAAGTATTTCGAAAAAGGAAGTATCAAAATATCAGCGTCATAGTGTACTTATTACCGTGGCACCGTGCTGATGAGATTTTTTTAAAAGAATCCGATGGAATGTTTTATGGTCACCAAATAAAGCATTTATTTCTTTCATTAATTTAAGGGTTTTAAGGCGTATATGCATTGACAAGGTTGGGTGAATAAGTACAGTCGCTTTGGCGATATCTGATGTGACTGCACATCAACTTCGGATACTGATCCGAAGTTTGTTAGGGCATTAAAGTTAATTAAAGTCACGTAGGCAGACAACCTTGTACAAGGTCCTTTAAATTTATTTCCACAGTAAGTGTAGACATAAACTGGTACAGAACAAACGCTTATACGTAAGTAAATAATTGTTTTGCTCTTATTGAAATAAGTTAAACTTTAATTGGACACTATCTGCGGAATTGGTTTATAAATTAATGCCACTTAACATGCAATCAAGGGAGGTATAGTCATATTTAGAGATAAAATGGAAATACGGGACAAAACTTTCAGTAAAAATTACAGCCCCAACACAGACTTTATGAAGAAAACAGTAGATCGAGAGTGTTTTGGCGTAAGTTAATGAATGAGAGAAAATAAAATGCGAACAGTCTTTAAGGTGTGCCTAATTAGTTGAATGATGTTTATTTTTTTTATGTTTACTTATTGTTTATTTTTTTCATCTGTCCCACTCCCTCTCCACAGGTACAGTCAGAATATCAGTGCTGCAGTCATTTAACTACTGCAGCGTTTGCTGATTCTGTTTACGTTTATTGTATTTATTATTTACAAATGCATAGTGACTTACAGTATACACCAAAATGTCAGCATGCTATTTATATAATAAAATACATTAAATACAAACGTCAAAATGCTATAAAATTAATGAAAGTATGTCAAGAATCAATAAAACATAAAGCAAAATACAAAATTCAATAAAATACAAATATGTCAAAAATAAAAAGAAATTAAATAATAACATACCACTATTCAAATGAAATATGTATTTTAAATGTCAATTACAAATTTATTTTGGATCAAAATATAGATTATTAATAAACAAAACGGCCTTTTCATTATTTGGGTTAAACTGTCGGCAAATAGGTCAATATCATAGTCGTGGGCGAGCATGTCGGCAAGAAGACTCAAAGCGCGGCAAGTAGGCGCATTTGCAGCAAATACAGTTCGCGTCGCAGGCTGCCATAGCAAGCGCGGACGTCGACCGGTGCCACCGTCCCATCCACATTCCAACCCATGCGATTCGGCACCAGCAAGACTACCCTGCTTAGTATCGTAGGGCTATCAGTCTTATTTTGAATAACAGACAAGTAATGGAATATTACCTGCACAGCCCTCCTTAGCTTAAGTGTATCCATTCCTACCATACCAGATACAAATAAGGACGGATAAGGTACGGGTAATAACCATATATTTTCTTAAACAGCCAACGTGCGAATTTACGTTGTATTCTTTCGAGCAAGATTATATATTTATGTTCATAGGGATCCTATGTTAGCGAACCATATTCAAGTCTCTTACTTCGTACATAAACATAACCTGTCAAACTGAGATGCAGTACGTATAACAAATCCGAGCATTTTGCTAGCCTTTTTGCAAACTACAGTGATATGATTATGGAAGTCTAATTTAACATCTAATATTATACCTAAGTCACGTATTTCACTTACCCTACCAAGGGCGCGTCAGATAAATTGTAAGTAACATTTAGAGGATCCGCTTTCGTGTAAACGTCATAACTTTACATTTATCAATGTTGAATGGAAGATGGTTCAACATACTCCATTCGAATACCGCGTCGATGTCTTCCTGCAAAGCGACACAGTCCGAAGGTTCACTCACACCCAAGCTAAGCTTAAGGTCATCCGCAAACAAGAGACACTTGGCGCTATTTACATGTTCAGGAGGGAGATCATTAATAAAGATCAAAAACAGTAATGGCCCAATCGCACTGCCCTGACTTACACCAGATCTTGTATAATAGTCCCCAGACAGAAACCTCCCAACTTTAACGAATTGCCGACGATCACGTAAGTAATTCGAAAAGAACTTTATGAGTTGCGGTGCAAAGCCAAATTTTGCTAACTTACACAACAATATGTCATTATTAACAAGGTCGAACGCTTTTTTAAAGTCAAAGTAAGCAGCGTCAACCTGCTTACCAGAATCCAGCTCTCCATAAACGTAGTCTAAATGCGCTACTAGATTTGGTAGTGGACCGAGTCTGCCGAAATCCGTGCTGGCTGTCATGTAATAAAAACTTACTTTGTTTATTTATAAGCTGGCATAATATTATTTCAAAGAGTTTTACAAATACAGAAGAAACTGCTATTGGTCTAAAAGTGGAAATTTCACCATCGCTATCGTTCTTGGGGACCGGGGTGACCCTAGATGTTTTCCAGATTTCAGGGTACTCAGATGTTGATAGTGCAAGGTTATAATATGTATTAAAGGGCCTTCAAAGGCAGATATGCAATCTTTTGCTAGGAAAACAGGGATACCATCCGGACCCCCGATGACGTAGGTTTAAGACGCTTAACAGCGTCCCTTAAATTTTTGCTATGAATTGCGTCAACTGAAATGTAATTAAAGTTATTGTACTGACTAAAGGCACTACTTATCGCATCGTCCGGGTTCAATAAAGGTATCTCATTTGCATAAACTGTGCTAAAATAATCCGCAAAAGCATCGGCTGCTGCCTGGTCGACCACTTTGACATCACCGACCCGATATGAGTTCGTAGGCTGCCTATATCTTTTCCTGTCATTAACAAATTCCCAAAATCTAACCGGATCATCAATTAAGTTTTGTTCCGTCAACCGCGTATGCCGCTTATAAGCATTGTCAATTAATTTTTTTACATGCCATCTGTAATATTTAAATAATTCTTTATCATAATCATTGCCATCATTTTTATATCGTTTTAAGTGATGATATTTTTTGCGTATGTTATTATGTAGGTTTTTCTTTATAGTTTATTACTTGTGTTCCTTGTGGCCAATAAATGTTTTTCTTTCTTCTTTCTAATTTAAATGAAATAAATAGAATAAAATTGCTTTGTCAGTTATGTATAAATTACACCACAATACAATTGTCCGATAGGTGTGCCTGCATCCCATCCCTGTCTTGTGTTCCACGGATCCATTATGAATTGGTCAGCGCTGTTGCATCAACGGAATTGGGAATGGATTTTATATCGGCGCCAGTGATTTGGACGCAAATGACCAATAAATAAAATAACTGTTTCATTGTGAATGAAACAGAACGAAACCTTGGGGTGCTTAGATTCCATAAACACGTTGTAGAAGTAGTAAAAAACTGCTTCTATAGACTTAAATTTCTGTACCAAGCTCGCAGGTATTTAGATGTTCAACTCCGTATTAGGCTTTGTGAAACCTTAATTTTATCAAAGCTTAACTATGCCGATACTGTGACTGGTGAGTGTATGTATGGTTACACAAAAAAAAACTCATACAGCGTATTCAAAATGCCTGTTCACGATTTTGTTTCCGAATTCCTCCTAGGGCCCATGTTTCTCCATACATTAACCAAAGCAACCTTATGAATATGACAACTAGACGCTCACTTCACCTTGCCTGTCTTCTGTATGGAATTATCTGTAAAAGGTCACCTAAGTATCTTTATGACAAGTTATCTTTTTCTTCTCTTCACGTCAGAACTGCTTCCCGTCTTATCTGTCCAAAACATAGAACGCTGCCACGAAATGCTGGAACAACATTCCCCCACCAATTCGAGCATGCCCAGTTTCCGGATCTTTTAAAACTAAATACCAACTTCATGTACTTAAATTGCAAAAAGAAACTAACTCAAAAAATTAGGCGGGAATGGGTTCATAATTTAAATATTATTTTGTATTTGTTTCAAGTTATTTTATATTTTAAAATCTATCCATATGAATATTTATATTCGTATATACATTATTTTTTATGTATCTGTATCTTTTTTTATATAGCTGTAGACCATTGTGTTAGTGAACGCGGCGTAGTGGCTCCTCTTACCTCATCAACGGTGTCTACGGAAGACCAGCGTCAGGACATCCTGTGGTTGTTCTGACTACGCTGAGTAGACTTCCATTCAGTACAATTGCATAAATTTAAAAATATTGTTTTTAAATTTGTTAACAATGAATGTTGTAATTGTTTTCTGAATAAAATTTTACTTTACTTTAATAATGAGCGATGAGTACTTTATGTTTAGTTAATAAGTCCTGCAGTTCTCATAAATAGTTTGTTGATTCTGGCTTCCTTGCGATATTTTATAAGAAAAACTAATAGAACTAAAAAACGGACATACATCAGTCCCTTTGCGCAGCATGTATTGCTTATAAATGCTTAAATCCGAGTCCGGTAGTGTAACCCGTATAGCGGGTTGATTATATAATGGTTTATCCATCTTATTATGACTCAGCATTCCGAAGTTAAAAATAAACAAATAAAAAGTAAGTAGGATTTAGATAATGTTCCTAACAATTCTTATTAGTAATAAAATATTAATATTAAAAACAGTTTTTTTTTTAAATATAAAGGAATGAATTTTAAAATCCTGTTCTCCTGCTAAATTTCTTTATCTTTGATATTCATATATATAGTTCTTTTGTTTCAATTTAATTATTTAAATTAAATTGAAATAAGCCGAATTTCGCGGATTACCTTTTTTCCCAGTTTTAATTTTATCGAACTCCCGTTCTTAAATATACTTATGAGGTAAAAAAGTCTCAACCTATATATTATTCTACAGTATATTATTAAAATTAACATCGTTAGACGTTCAACACGCGCTCTATCCCTTAAAATCCTTTAAGTAAGTGTTAAGCTCACAAACAACCAGATAACATTATTCATCGTTAGTAGAGACCAGCGGAGTATTAACATAACTGTGTTGGAGAATGGTATATTTTCTCACATTAAGTTATCTTCGACTGGCCGTAAGTGCAACGAACTCTTTAAGGGTTCGGATAAAACGAGCATGCCCTTTGCGACTGTCATAGATTAAAACTTTCAAATAGATAAATGACGTTGATCGTCTTCTAAAAATGTTTGAAGCCTAGGACATTGCAATATATATCGTGCACCTTGTGTTTCTAATCATGATTACTTCGTAAGTACCTATTTATCAATAACCAAGGTTTAAATTTTCTATAAGCTGACGTTCTAATACGATTCGAAGTATGTATGCGCAATTTTACCTTGTAAGAATTATAGAAGTATCTTATACTTCTAGTAAAAAGTGTTGTTGCTCCTTGAAGTCAAAAAACCTCCTCTCAGACTTTCACGCTACCATTGTTATTGGGGAGAGCTTAGGTATCATGATATGAAAAGCATGTCCACTTATAAATGTTTATAGATTGTTCAACACAAATTAACTTCAAACATTTGTTATTAAAATGTGCGTTTTCACCAAGTTTCAATTTAGTTAAAAGATTTAACTAATCAACGAAGTTACTCTTTGCCAGGGCTTATCCACTACCTTCGCCCACGCGAAGCTAGTTTGAGTGCGAGCACATGACGAGATACTAACCAATAACATAAAACTGGTCGTAACAGACAAAATTTCATGAACGTACCTCAAACTTAATGAATAATATTAACATTCCTAGCAATAATGAGCGAGTAATGAGTACTTTAGTCACTGAATGTCGTGCTTTGGCCGAAAAAACTTTACACTTTTGGGCGATGATATTTATTCGAAGATAATGTACACAGTACACACAATCTTAATTTCACCCAATATGAGTATTTTTGTGTATTCCGCCAATTAACTATCGGTATTATATTAAATAACTAGTTAATTGACTAATAGGTAACCCTAGATCCGGTAGAATATTACTACAATATGAGTAAAATTAAAACCAATAATTTGAATTTATCCCTGACAAATGTATTTCCTTAAAGTGATAAATATGATAAAGTCCGGTATTCTTCCAGACCATCAATATAGACCTTTCTCGACTATGTTTCGATTCCTCCCCCTTTTCTGAAACGTTCATTTCAGTCTTGTACTATAATATAGGGATTTGTATTATCTCCTCTGAGCGTAATAAACTTGTCAAGTCATAATAAGCAATATGTCAACTGACACAATTTGTCAACACGTACAACGTCTAGAATCATGGATTCGATAATAAACTCTTTTGTATACGCAATAAGTCCCCTCAATTATAAGAGGATGACTGTATTGAGGCATATGGTATGTGTGCTGTCACAGTATTAATCAAATTTGTGAGTTTATGTGGGCGTTTGTCTAATTGGAGAAATTGTATAATATGACATGTACTTTATTAACCACACATTATTATTATTTTTTAAATACACTATGTACATTTTTTTGTAGGGAATAATACAATATTCCAGGAAACTGGTTTCTGATATAAAAAAGAAAACAATGACATTAACGAAAGACTTGATAATAGTTATACACTACCTACTGAAATCATTTTTCTTTTATATTTTAGCTGCTCAGCGCCTATGGCTGCCGAAGTAAAAAAAGGTATCATAAAGATATAGTCTTCGTAATTATTTTGTAGGCAGTAAGTATGATTAACGACATCGTTTCAAACTGTTTCGTAACGAGGTCAGTTCAATAAAGTGCATACCCGGTTTCTACACGTGGTAACCCAATACGATAGAACAGATCGTATGTTGATACTGCGCCTAAAATAGTAGCCACTCATTATGTTTATAGAAGATAAGTAGCTTTAATTTAAAGAAATAATAATGATAAGAAGTAATATAAGATATGCTAATGAAGTAACATGTCGCATTATATAATAAATAAGAATAAAAAAGATAACATCACACTTGACATAAAGGGAATAAGCAAAGTAAAAGTTCTGTAATTAAAAAATGGAATGGAATACTGATTGAATCATGGTATTTTGCATCCTTTAACTTTTATAAAATATGATAAAATATTTTTTAATTGAATACAATACCATAAAGAAGCCATAATAAACTTTAATGTAAAACGAATTACACATTAGTTTATTACTGACTCGTAAGCTTTTTGTATTTCATCTGAAGACCCAATAGGATATTGGCTACGCACCAATATCATGGCAACATGGGCCTTATTTAAGTATGTTCAGCAGTACTGCTATGCAATCTTGAAAATATATTTTCGGCGGAGTCACTTATTCACTTAAACCATTAAACTAATTAAAAACATTTTTAGAATACAGATTTCACTTTCATAGTCCAGTTTCATATGCTTAGATGTATGTTTTAGAAATGGCTTACCATTTTATACTTTCACGAAATTGTCTTGTTTCTTTATAATATTAACAATTTAAATAACTGTCTTCAATATTTATACTTTAAGAATAACTGACGAAAATATGGTTTCAATCGAAAAGTTATAAAGGCTAGACTAAGTTGGTACTTCAGATGTTATCTTATTCTCACCGCACTGATATAACGTGGTAAGTTACTGTTTGAAATACCTCAAAAACATGATAAACGACTATCGAGTACTTTGGGGTAAGCCTAGTCCAGCTTTGGGTTGAATTTATTAACCAACCCATAAGGACCTGTGACGACCCATTTGGTGTAATGGTTGAGACGTCGGCTATTTCACCAAGGGTTCCAGGTTCGATCCCCGGGCAATTCAAATATTTGTGTGAATGAGCATGTCTGTTTGTATGGGTTTGGGTGCTTTTTATGTATTATAGGTATATATTTACGAAATTAAAAATATATAAGTATGTTTATCGGTTTGTTTAATATTTATATTACAGACAAATGCTTAGTTTGGGGCTAGATGGCGCTGTGTGATTGTCAGTGGATATTAATTATTATTATCGCTCAGACCACTACATCACGGAAGCAGTTTAATTGCAGTTATAGTGGTCGTCATAAAAAAGTTACTGTCTTCGTAATAATGGGACTACATAACATTTGTATTACATAGTACAAGAATTAGTAAAAAAATCTAAATATTTTTATGAAGTCAAAGACCATATTTTCTAAAGTAAATACACTTTTATGACATGCAATTCTTGGACACGCCATTCAATAGCCCTTGATTCAGACAGATATCGATAATTTGTTACAAGCATGCCTTTTAATAATATATCATCACTGTACATACCGCTTCTGATAACTGTGGCAGTTGACTGCCATAATAGTGAATATTACTACAATAACAGTTCATTTGGAGGAATTGGCCATAACGCAGGTGCTATTGTGTATAATAGATGACGATAATCCTTCCTCAAATAAGTAAGGTTGGTATTGTAATCGTTATTTAATCATGAATAGAATTAGAGACCTCTTTGGCTCGAATGAGATGTAAGTAATAAATTGTATTTTTGCAAGTGTTCTCGCCATGTAATACTATATAGACTAATATTTGCGGAAGTTACGCATAGATAATTTTTGAGTGCATTATTTATTCATCATCATCAGCTCATTAAACGTCCCCACCGAGGGGCACGAGCCTACCCGTATTGGGTGTTTAGGCTTTAGTCGTCCACGCGGGCCCAGTGCGGGTTGGACGACTTCACGCACAACCTTTGAATCTCTTCGCAGGCGTGCGCAGGTTTCCTCACGATGTTTTCCTTCACCGTAAGAACGTCGGATAACGTACATATATTTTTCGAAAATTCGAAAACACATTGGTACGTGTTGGGATTTGAACCTCAGCCCTCTCGGTAGGAGGGCGACAGTCCACACCATTGAGCCACCGACGCCCATTATTTGTCGCATTATTTATTATTATAAACAAATCACAACATATACATTTAAAAACGCATTTATGCGTTATACGCTCGAAAATACAAAATAAAATATCAGTAGCCAGTCGTTCGATACCGATCTGTAAAAGACGTAGACGTAGGGTTCATAACCCATCTCCAAGATGCTCAAGAATATTTTAAGTGCATTTATTGTCTTGCTTCAATAAGGCAACTTAATATACTTATGATGGAATAATATTTAATTTTTAATTTGATATTTAGCTAAAGGTGTATTGCAAGGGTTACCAGATTCAAACTTTTGAGACTGAAGCCAACCGCTCTCGTTCATGATTTTTCCTGCTGACTAACGAACAAGGCTCTGGCATCCTCTTTAGGGTTTGGCTATACTTTACACTAGAAAATCTGCTCCACTGATATCAAGCACAAGTTCGGTTACGTATGGAGTGAGTGAGTTCTGCTGCCACAGATAGTTCTACCAAATCTTGGCTAAACGCTTTGGACTCAATGGACCGAAGAGCTATGTGACTCACTGGTGATTATAAGCCCGTTGTAGACTAAACTCCATAGTTTGCATCACTGGCGTAAAGTCACCAGTCAATCGGTATTATATAAGGTGTACTTTTTCAAAAAATGTGCGTTTCATATGAAGATACATTATTCATTTGAAAAAATATTTACCACTAATATAAACTTCGTCCTTAGTATACAATCCTTGTATTGAAATCTGTTCTCGGAACAGCTTCTCAGATATAAAATAAAACCAAACGCGTAATAAGTTGACTTATTATTCCCATCCCAAAGCATTTCACACTTGGTCAACATGTGTGACTTAGCATTTTAATTTTACTTTACAGATCATTCGTGCTTAATTACCGTTTTTGTTCACTGTATAAATTGATGTGGTTTTTAGCGGATTGTTGTGGAAAAATCTGTTTGTCGTTGTTCACGTGTTGAGTGAGTGTCATGATTTATTATAAAAGAAAACTTAATTTTGCTTTAGGAAGGTACATATTCTTACATAAATGGCGTGAAAATATAAATTTGATTGGACGACACTTATTTTTAGTATCATTAAAATGAAATCATTTTTTTATAACATTCACTAAGCTTGTTGATCTCGTCAGTGTTAAGTGATGACTCTGTTTTAATTATGAATTAATCTAAACCTAACCTGACGTAAAAAATAATTGTGTCATAAATTTAAGAGGACGACCAGTTTACTCACTAGCTAGTTTGTGACATATGAAGTGTTGGAGGGATGACAGGATAGTAAAAATGTTTATCATCACGTATTTGCACCCACCACTTTTCCGGTGATTTTGTGAAGCCCATCGACCACCAGCGAAAAGTAGTGCACCCGTCAATGCGTGAAAATTAAAGGAAGTATCAATGTCTATGTCCCACTACTTCCTCGCCAATGTCCACCAGCTACAGTCTATTCTATTACCCAACAGTATTTGTTTTACATAATAGACACAATCCCAATGCAAAGAGGTTCTATAAAAACCCGCAAAAGGCAAACCAACTCACCCATATTTGTGTCTTATGTTAGTAAATCAATATTTGTGAATCACAATCCAAGGTTTTCGGTCATTGTAAAATGTTTGAAGCTTTTAAACAAACATCGTTTTGCGGGGACCACACACGGCTGCGCGTGAGTCAGTCTTTATTGAGGCATCATCAACGGTTATAAACTAACACTCTTGAATAAGCCTTTATTGATTTGCGGGTTCTTAGGCCCGTATTCTAGAACGAGACTCAAGCGTTGATCTTCGCTTAAGTAGAGTGAGAAAGGAATAGCGATTTATATGATAAATAGCACCATCCCTTTCTAACAATTTAAGTAAAGATCAACATTGAGGAATTTAATCATTAAAGATTGAACATCCCCACTTTTACACACCCTTTTTTGTAAAACATATTCTACTAGTCGATCCCACCAACCCGCATTTGGGTAGTTCTGTGTACAACGTACTTACTCGTTGATTTTACGAAGTTGTGAATGTATGGTTTTGGCGCTATGAATTTCCACTGGGTGAATGAATCGTATTCTCCTTTGACTATCTATAAAATGAGAAAAGAACTGACACAAAAAACCTATAGGTATCTAACTAAACTTGTAACGAGTAGTACTGTAAGTAACTTCGGCCTACTTATCTAAATGAACCTTCGCGTAGTACTTTGTACCGTGCGCGGCAATCACAACTTGCCATGCTACGGTGCTAGCAAAAAATATGAGTCCGTAACTAAAGCCATCCATGTGATATGCTCCTAATATTACTCTGACGGAAACTTTTGATTAGTCTGCGTGCAAGTTTTATGTTCTATTTCATCATAATTCGAATAGTTACCTACAGTTTGCGCCGAGTCAGTAATTTGAGTTGGTTCGGATCTCTGATTGCTTATTCGAGGCTGACTGGGCATTTGTTACGATCACAACGGTCGTTTAATTGTATGAACTTGCCATTCGAATAATCAAGCAACTCTGTTTGCTCTACCTACTGTCGCGCTAAGTGTGAACTCGGTGTTGTTATTTTTTTAACTTGTTTATATTACAAAGTGTACAGGACGGTCAGGACGCTCACCTGATGGTAAAGCCTTACCACGACAGAGCGGCATTGAATATCTAACAACTGCTAGACAGTTAATATTCTTCATCAATGCGGCACTGCGCCCATCACCCGAGACAACAGATGTTAGGTAACCTGGAAAGTTTACTAGCTATGGTGCCCTTATCCGGAAAGAAGTGCAAAACACTTTATTTCACGAGACGATATCTGGCACTGCGGTGGTACCTACAAAGACGACTCAGTACCTACCGAGTCTACAACTTAGTGCCGAGACCTTTTTGAATATAAATATGGGTCACCTCAAAAAGTGATACATACGAGTACTTGCGCATTGCAAGAACAAAACATTGATATCGCTACAAGTGTATGTTGATAGATGAGTCTAAATCTCATTAAAAAAATGGATACCACTACGCGATTATCTCGTCATAAGCCATAGTTACGTGCTGATATTAGATAAGATAAAACCGTGGCGCGAGAATGCTAGATACATACATTATCGTCATAACATTGCGGTCTACGAAACAAAATGATCATCGTTGTTTTTACTACGAAGTTGCACACTGATCCATTATTATGCAATATCTCTCTCTTCAACCTATCGCAGTTCACTGCTGGACAAAGGTCTCCCTCATCTTGCGCTAGATATCCCGGTTCTCCGCTTTCCTCATCCAGCCTTCGCCAGAGACCTTTCGCTAGTCGTCGGTCCATCGGGCCGGAGGGCGTCCTAATAATGTAATATAACTAATAAAAAAATTAAGGCCAATATAAAGATATGAGTCCAGAATATATGAATACATTGTGAATATACGTATTTTCTTTAAAACTTCACTAATATACTATATTTTCAGACAATAATAAAAAGTATTCTTAGACAAAAGTTAAGTTCGTATACTTTTAAAAAGTTCGAAATTAACAACATAATATAGGTGATATTGCAGTATATTTGCTTATGTTTACATTCAATTTTACAAAATGATAAGGAACAACACGTTGTGGTGGTCTTATTATTATTATTTTTAAAAAAGTTAGCAATCTACTTGTACCAAACAATCCGTGGTGTTAAAATTTGATGTCTCGCATATAGCAAAAACAGATATGTACTTACAGATAAATGGATAATACAACTGATCTCGAAATAGGACCATTGACCTCAGGGCAATTGCAAACATTTGTTGTTTGTCGTAGTATCCAGTAATTTCATTGCATGTTGATTCAATTTACAGTTGTAGCGAGTGAAAGAAGTAAGATTGTGGTGCCCATGCGAATGACCTTATGCAATTTGTGATCGTTTTTCATAGAAATTTATCCAAATGATGATTATGTACTCTACCTAATTCAAATAAAACATTATATGTGGCATACATAAATAATTGCTTTTATTAAAGTATCTATGAATCCCATGATTCAATACTAGCTCAACTCATATCACGGAACACAGTATTTACATTTTAGTTGTTTATTTGATGTGGCTACATAAATACTCATTTTGGGTAACTTTACCTGTATTTACGCATTCACATCTCTTAATATTGAAACAGGTCACAACAGTTATCCAGGAATCCCAACGTAAATACAGTCTAATTTCACCGAGCGCCAACTAATGAGGGGTGCAATTAAGAACGGCGTCTCTTATCCTTAATGGAGATCGCGGCTACATTTCATAATTAGAACGATCAGATTTAAATATTCATCACATTGTTGTGTTCGAATTCTGCTCAAATATATTACTCGGGAAGACTAATTATTTTGGTAGACTTATACGCCGTCACGTACAATTTCGTTTGTAATATAAATAACGATAAGATCGAAGTTGGAATGTGTTTAAAAAAACTGACTTTCATCTCTGTAACCAATCTTTTTAATAAAGTATCAATTAGCATTTAACGTAGATGTATAGATAGGAACATATTTTTGGTAACTACATTTCCCCTGTTTATTGATTGTTAAGATTGTCCATAAGTAGATAGTGACCTTCTCACACAATGAATAGCCAGTTTTGTAACGTACAAATAGCATATTCGCAAAGGTCACCTATCATCAAGACCCCTATAATTCTGCTCCACATTCTAGCTATTACATTCTGATGTCAGTCCCTATATAACTTTTAAGCGAATCGATAATACTGGGGTCAATCGTGAAATCTGAAGGCCTTTCATTTTATATAGTTCCATTAAGTTGCGAGATAAAAAGTAATAATATTAGGTAGGTATCTTATTTTTATAATTTACGCAATTTTTGACGCCAACTATACCTATGTCTAATTAATGATTAATAATCATTTTAGAGAATGAATCTTACAGTTAACCTAAGCATATTATGTCTAAAACAATAACAGCTGAAATTAATTTCAGTTTTCCCTGAATGAACATTGGCGATACTTATTTAATAAGCAACATAACAATTCCATTAATAAGGGTAATTGCTTAATTTGTGTTTGAACGTTAATTATGTTAAACCAATTACGAGGATAAAAAATATAACCATTTAATTGAAATCATGAGGAAAAAGGTCCATTGTTTATATTACGAGTCGGTAAACGCGACATTCAGATTTGTAATTGTATTTAGTAAATTAAATGTGTGTTACTAATAGGGCAAAGGATAAAATTATTTAAATATTCTGACTTTTATAGTATTCGTACCATAAGTATTTTTCGTGTCTTTAAATTTATTTTTAAATCAAAGAACTGTATTTGTCTCGATTAGGGGCAAAGTGCAATAAATACACCGGTAGAAAAATTACCAGTTGAATGAAGATGTATATATTTTTTTCTATATTTTGAGTGGTAGATTGCCACAATAGGGATGATGACTTTTTTCTGCTATGATATCGATGGTCCGCTTAGTAACAAAAACATTGGTTAAATAATGACTCCGTTAGCATTTAAACTTACAGAGGTTTCCCAATTCTAAAAACACATTAATGGACTTTCCCAAAAACGGTTTAACAAATGTTTACTTAATTATGACGTCACGCCTTTGTAGTTAGTATGCATAGTTTATGAATTTGTACTACAACTGTAAAACTACTGTTATTTAGAGCTGTTGTACTGATTCCGCATACTGGTTGATATAACAAATCTTCATACTAATGCCTTAATACAAAAATAAGCTTATTTAAGTGCACGTTGTTCAAATAACTCAAAATGTAATACAATATAAGCTTCAATTTACATACAATAGCGCATGAACGTCCGTTTGACGTCACCGTGAGATCTAATAGGCTTACTTCCGATGCCTTGGCGTAGGAAAATGCAATTCAGAATAACTGTACCTTGGTTATCTATATGGTTGTTTATATGAAAGATGATTTTGTTTTTTTTCATAGGTAGGCAAACGAACTAGATGCTTAAGTAAGTTTCAAGGAGCAATGAATAGGTTGATGTCTGACGACTTATATCTTAGAGGGAAAAGAAAATATAGGGTTTTAGACCGCCGGTAACCACACTCACTGTTTTTCTAGTTATTCCTTAATCGCATTATACCGTGATAAATAATAATGAATGACACGGTAATCATATTTTATTTGTTTCAGGTCAACTGTAGACTTCTATGACTGAACTCGTTTGAAAACACACAACTATTAAGGTAAATTGATGTGAAAATTTACGAATATTTAACTACAGGTCACCTTCTCTTTCGTAGTGTAGAGTTTATCAACCCTGAAGTTTCCAAATCCTCGAGGTATTAAGGAAGTCAGCTAGGTATAGGTAAAGTAATTAACCTTAACTTTTTTAAACAATCCTGTATGAATTTCTCAGATGATTTTTTTAAATTTTTGTAGTTTTTCATGAACAAATGAACATGAACAAAAAGTGTGACCAGCTAACGAATAATTGAACACCACTCACGGCACAACTCAATCAAATGCCGTGCCCACGCACTGGAAGATAGAAATTTCATTTCCGTGAAGTGCATATTCCAAACGTTATTTTCTTTTCAAATGTACCGGTTTTTGAATGTCCCGAGTGACCAATGCTTTACAAATCATACATTACTTCGTACTTCATTAAAAAGTTACAGAAGGAAATGTTTGATATAGCAAAATTAAACATGTTATATTAGTGTAGTGTTGACTTTGTATACGTTGTAGAACATACGTGTAGGGCAGAGCTAAGTGTTTCCAAAATAAATTAAATTTTTCATTTACTAGATTTATTGGATTTTACTAGATTTAGACTATTAATAATGATCAACTGAATACATCCATCACTGTCCAATTATATTGGTGCTGATCTTATCCAATAGGTATTGTTAGAATAAGATATTCTATTACGAATTAGTTAATACCTTCGTAGTTTGTGGCGATAAATACTCGTTATCGTAATTATAGAACCTATTGATGTAATATAAACGCCTTGAGCAATTCATACGAGAGGTAGCGTTACTTCTTACTGAAAATTAGTCTTTAAAATTAACTTCCAAACTATTCGTCTTAAGTTTCTACACAATCGTACTGCGTATCTTTATAGTTATGATACGCCAACATTATACATACTATGTCTAGAGTTACAAAGGTGCCCACCATCTGCTTTCGGTGACAATACAACGTCCACAGTCGTTAAGAACTTTGGGCCCACATTACGCCGATAATTTCAACTAAACTTCCCTAATTTACTTTAATTTTCGCAGCTTCAACTATATATATAAGTTGGCTTAAAACTTGCAAAGCCAACTCAAGTTGGTGTACCTAAATCTTAAGACGGTGTTTCAGAGTAATCGAACGCGCAGATTACAGATACGTGTCTAATGGACTGTGGGAAACGAATTTCCTCGAAGCCTTCGCTTTTATGGTTCTTTAATGGACTTGGACGATTCCTCGCAATCTCTTCTTTATGAATATGTAAAACTGCCGAAGCATCGGTGTCTACGAACTTTTTGTTCATTTTTGTCGTCAGTTCTACATTATTATACTTATTGTTGGTTTATAAAACGTAGTGTTATATACTCTTTGTTGGTTTATTAAGTCTTGTCTGTATTTCTCACTTCGTACTATGTTAAAATCGTTTTTGTGTTTTTCAGAATTGTTCCACTTTTTGTTGTTGTAAAAATGGATTTACACGAAACCTCCATACAAAGCTATTGACGTCATTAGCCTATCATAGACCTTATCGGCCCCAAAAAATGTCCTTTTGTGACTTACGTATTATATAACAAAAAACATAGATAAGCAAAATAATAAGCTAGCTAACAACTTTGCGCAACACGCAACAACTCCTGAATCATCCGGCTATTGTAGAGTAGATTAACGGACAAAAACTTGGCTAGTTTCCTCCAGTTAGCTTTTGTAACTTCCATTTATATTCTACCAAGTTGTTTCTTGTTCCCATCACGTCGGCTAAGTTTGCCTGTTGATAGTAAGCGTCCCTGTTTTGATTTACAGCCTTTTAGTGAGCAGAAACTTATAAATGATTGATTCATTCTGTGAGGAATTGTCTCGTTTGAAAAAATATGTTATACAAAATTATCGACTTTATCGCGACGTTCATATTTTCAAACACCTCAAAGCTGTATACAGATGTTTTGTTTATGACACAGTGGGCAAACGAGCAGACGGCTGATCTGATGATAAACGCCGTCGCCCTAAACTTGCAATACCAGAGGGCAAGGAAATGCGTTGCCGGCTTTATATATCGATGCGATTACAGCAATAATGACTTTCACACATGATAGTGCATTATTTGTTAAACCGGTCAAATATTTTCATATGCTTGCAAGGTAAACATTGAGATGTCGGCGAGTGTGCTAAGCGCCGGATGTGGGCAACTCGGCAGAATGGCTCGCGTTCTATAGCCCGATCTTTGAACGTCAATCGATCAACGTCTGTCCACGCGTCTGACTTTGTATAGGGATACTACCGTTTTTAACTTTTTCGATTAGGGCCGTACTTTGTGTTTTGAAGTATATATGCATATACCTTATCATTAGAGAGTATATATCTTAATAAAACCATGATTCACATAGATTTCTCTAGTTAACCCTTTATTTGCCCGAGCAGTGATACACTCAGTAAAGCTTTGTCCCGGCTGATACTTTGATCTCCTGTGATTTGTTTAGATGCACTTACCTATAAAAAATGTAATGTGATTTCATTGCACATATATTTTGTATGATTCATAAAAATCATATAATTCGGGATGGTCCTATGTTCTATCATTTTCATTTACATTGCTGAATAAATATACGTACGTATCAAACATTAGATCATTAATGGCGCATTTTACTGTACATAAACGGAATTCTTAGTTATTATCAATAACCATTATTATAATGTCTCCTTTTATTACACGCTGCTTATTTATTTTCATTGACCTCATTAAATGGAATCTCAAGCCCTTCAATGTCCTATAGCGTAATTGGCTTTATCGGAAAACAGTTTCTGGCGTCACAACTTGCGGGAAACGGACACGTAGCACATTAGCGTCCGGCGTTTTCTCCAAATGGACCTATCGGTGACTTCTATCGCATTTGAACAAACAAATGAGCGTAACAAACGGCATCGCCTATATAACGTCAAGACACGACAGACCTCACAATGAAGGATAAGAGAGTTTACTTGGCATTGATATGTCGACATCGCCAGACTGGTTCGATAAGGCGAAACGGTTCGTGCTTTATTGCTATAAATAAACAGAGTAGACAAAATACGCCGTATTAAGTATTTTAAAAGAGTTATTCTATCACGATAAGATCGAAACGCACGTGCGGAGCTGTGTATACATTACACTGTTAAATTTTATACAGGTTGGGTTTACATCAATCTAAAAATTTACTTTCGAACTTGTCTATCTGGCCAAGATCCGCTTTGAGCCGCTGTGGCAACGGTAGTACTAGTATACGAGTGATACGGGAAACAAGTTTTAATTAAGAAGTTTTAAATAGAGCTGAATAACCAATATTCTAACGCGTTCCTTTTGATGAAAACTAAATAAGACAAAAAAAAACTGAATAGCTCATTAAACTATTAAGTAATTAATCTTGTGACAAAAACGAAGTTTTAATTTTTTATGTTCAACGTAGATTAATGAGTAATAAAACTTCAAAGTTAACTAAAACTTCATGTAAATGTTCGCCAGTTGCTCTAGGCGGATTTTCTTTTCTTAACTTACCTTACGAGGTGCAGGAATAAAAACTGGAATTGTTTTTATTTGCCAAGAGTTAGGTCCTTAGTCGACCGGTTGCTCGTTACGACCTTTTATTTCTTCCATTTTAGGTTGTGCCGGCATCTGTTGGCTTAGACAAATATGGCATCAAGTTCCATTACAGCCCGCGGTAATCCCGACGTATGACTTCCACAAGTTCGTCCCTCTGCATTTGTATTAGATAGCTTTATTCAATACGTCGCATAAGTCTTCCTGCATGAGTAATCGTGCATAAATTAACCGTTTGTGACTAACAATCTATTTTGAGTTTTACAATGGAACTTCTGGTTTACAAACTGGATGCAAGTTTATTTTTAATACCGATCCTGTAGTGCCCGCTACCGTGACTCAGGGTTTATTTTGGGCTCTTTGATGCGCTCGCTCACCGGCAACCGCCGAATGCTCTTGGAAACTGTTACCGTGTATAATTCACGTGACATTTCGTACAGAAAGAACACACTTCTCCGAATAGCTCGCGGGCGTCAGACGCTTAGTTTGCTACGTTTGTATCAATTAAGCCAATTAAACCATTGACAGAGTCAACGCTCGTGAAAAGTATCATAATATCGTTGAATCAATTTGTTCGCGAGCAACTGGTCTGAGGGCGTTGACATTAGTCCATTGCCAGTCGTTACATAAAGTTGCTAATGCGCACGCTACAGTTGTGTTAATTAGATGCTCCGAGGTATCGGAATCAGCAGTAGATGTTCTTACTGATAGCGTGGTCGGGCGTATTCTACCGGTAGTACATGAATTCATCAGAATAATTATTACCATTTCTTATTAGGTGTGTACAAATGAGGCAAATTTCAAACTTTTTGTGCAATCACCTAGCACATTCGGTCGACGATTGTGCAATTTAAGTAAAAATGTAAGATCAGTCATGGTATGGGTGACTGCAAAATATTATCTCGAGTTGGCTCCTCCTAAAATGCGTAGTACGTTGTTTGGCCTGTCTACTATTTAAGGATTCTTAGGATGGTAGTCCTTAACACCCACCAATCTGCATTGGGCCCCTGTGGTGGTTCAAGACCCTGAACTCTCCCCATAACCATCCCTTGTAAAAACGCTTATACCCTGTATTTGAAGGATATAGAAAATTCTCGTTGCATAAGTAAGGGAAGCTCCACAATGACTTGACTTTAGTATAGAAGTTAATACAAAATACAGTAATAATGAATAGCGTACTTCGTCGGTATTTGGGTCGGCTTGATTGGTGCAATGCCCGGCTTCCCAGCGAAATGCTCATCCACGGCACTCCTTTGTGCTGATATCAAATGTCTTTCGCTATACGCTTGAACTAGTTTTACATATTACCGTCTTTCTTTGCTATGTAATATACAAAATACGATGAAAACAATGACCTTGATACATGGCTTTCTTAACATTTGATACTAATGTGTTTGATAATTACGAGGAAATAAACTGAAATAATTCCTTTTTAAAATTCAGTGGCTGAGCGTACCTCGTCTGAAAATGTAAACATTTCTGGAGTTTCTCCAACCTCTTCTAACAGTGACTCCGTTTTACCCTAATCCGGGATTAAGTTCGCGTACTGCAAAAATCTCCACGGAACGAACCAAACAGCAGCGAACATTAAGTGAGAGGGCTCCGGCAAATACTAATCCCGGTCTGAAAAATGTCCTCGCTTAATTTGCATACAATAACCGGCGGTGAATGTCGCTCTGTACGTGGCTGACTACGAGGGAGGAATTACACAGTTTCACTTCAAAGTCACGTGACGATTTCCCACACGTTGTACTCGAACAACACCCGGGCACCAGACTGAATGCCGGAAGAATTTCATTTGTAAGAAGTGAGAGAGCGCCGAGATAAATTTCGCTGGAACGGTTTGAGAAATTTAAATGATACTTTTCAGCGAATGTCCGCCATTAGATTCCTTATGCGATGAATAGATTTTAAAATGATAAAACCTATTCATGTGTATAATGTATTGTACTTAGTTAAACTAACACTTTTACGATTGAACTTTGGAATCCAGTTGACCTGACGTCCTTTGAGACTGTGGTGTAGTATGCTCCCTTGACTTCCCGAAAATAATGTTTGATAGTTGTCTGTTTTTAAAAATGCATGCCAGGACAAATCTTTCAATTCCATATATACCAGTCTATTTCTTTCCAGATATTTCACATTCACTAAGTATACTCATAGGTAAAGCCCTAAAAGAAAATATTGAAAAATAATTTACTTTTGCTAATGTTCGGCAAAGCTGCACATGTATGGTGACAGTGATGAATTGACGCCGTATAGACAAACTGTCCAGATAACGCTAATTTATTACCCGACATGCACACAATGTGATAAAGTAATTAGACCGACCATGATTGTTATTTTAAAGACAAATCTCAAAACGTATTTAATTGTGTCATGTTTGCCCATTCTTTCTTACTTAGTCATCTGTTACGCATTGAAAAGGATAAGTTATGTGCCTACCCAAAGCTTACAATGTATTGAAGAATCAAGTTGTCAGATATTAGACTGTACTGTAAACATAAGCAGACCTAAGGTTGGCACTTCTCCATTGAAGAATTATAGACGATTACAGTTCTGAGTCACGCCTATAACAATGATGTAAAAGTATGAATTCGTGATATGCTCACAAAACAATCGAAAAAAATGTTCCGAATGCAGTCACAGCACATATACAAATATTTTGAATTTTGAATACATTTACCTTAACAAAAGAGTACAAACCGTACTTTCTTCGGCGGTTCGTTTTTGAGGCACGGGTGACGTATCTACCTTCATATATACAGAATATCATTGGCCTATTAGTTGCTTTCCAGAGTCGTGACGAACCGTCTCGCCATCAGACATAAGACTTCTCTGGGTGACAAGAATGGCATGCACTCTATATATGCAAATAGGCAGTGTATATCCTGTGGGGGTTATAGCAAATCATCATTTTTATTCTTTTAATGAATGTTAATCACAAATTATAATCGTAACAGTTATATGTTTCAAAATATCTTTATTAATTCCCATAAAATCATGAATGTCAATAACGGGGCGTCAATTTCCCTCACAATTCATCATCGTAACTCTATAATGTGCTTACATTCCTCACATTTTCAATTTAAGGATTCTGCACGCGGCACTGAGCGAGTGGCTCTACATCATTCCTCAACTGAACACAGGACGCCTTAGCTCATCCATTCTCTCCCAAGGGAAATCGATTGGTTGCGAGCGTTTAATCTGCTAATAGGAAGATATCACTTGGGATTCGGCTATATCCCCCGGTTCTGTGTAAATCACTCACGTCATTTACCTATGTCTTAACTTTTTGGTTCTGTTTCTCCATCAACAAAGTTTGTGTACAACGTATTACCGTTTCCTCAATTTTTTTTCTCCCGTTTTTAATCACCTAAATTTCAATTTCAAATAAATTATTATGAGCTTTTGAAACGAGATGATTGTTGGTTTTCTAGTCATAATTTTTGCTTAAGTATCGTATTCGTGATTTCTGTCATATATTACTTTTCGTAATATTCATTTTTGGTTTACAGCAATAAAAATAAGTTTATGTTTCTGGCGCAGAATGGGGGAGACCTATGTCCAGCAGTGGACTGCAATAGGTTGAAGACAGAGAGAGAGTGAGAGAGAACGAAAATCGATTAATGTTTAATAATTATAAATAACGATTAAGTATCACTTCAACGAATTAATCGATCACTGGGAGTCCATGATGCAACCCAGTTTTCCATTTATTCTTTCACTGGATTTCATTATACAATTTTGATCCAAATCAAACATTGTAATATACAATCATAGTAATACGCTTCAGTGCAATTCCTGATTCCTTAAAAATCCAGATATTAAACTAGTCACTGATGATCCTACAACTGGAATAAATTAAAACTACCTATCTCAAATTTCTGCAGTATCTTTGATCTGCGAAGCGTGAAGTAACGGTTTATTTGAACGGCTTCTCATAGTTTGTGCACCGTTCTTGATTGATTGTAAGTAAAATTGTTCCACTGCGCCGCTTTTCACTGTCTTCTGCAAATTAAAACATTTAAATTTTTCAAATTTTAATGTATTCATTTGCATAAACCATAACTATAAATCGATATTTTGGAAATAAAGTTATGTATTTTTAATGAGGCAGAAAATATATTACATTCTAAAGAAACGAATATCTTTCAATAAAGTTAATGAGAGTATAATATAATACCACTGAAGTAAAATAAATACCCACAATAAATTGTTCTGTGTATTAAAGTATGATCGTATTATATTAAAATGTATGTATTTGTCTTATGATAGCAATCCTTTATCGGTCAAAATAGATCGTGACAAAATTA
>PQWD01005783.1:97609-146524 GCA_019425675.1 Leucinodes orbonalis
GTCTCGAAATGTAACAGTTTCTTCAATCTATTGCAGTTTGAATGCAGGCCACTGCTGAACTTAGTTCTATAATTATAACTTTAGAAAAAAATATTTTAATTCTCTATACATAGTTTAACTTGTTTATTTAGTATAGTCCCGATACTAACTGACTGCTTACTTAGTTATTCATAAATTAGGTTTTCATAAAGAGAATGGTAAAGTGTAATAAGATCCTACCACATAAAAACTTGGCACACATAATTAAAAGTAGCTTTGACCTCGCTGACAGTTTCAGCATAACCCAACAACATTCTAACACTTTTATTTTGCCCTTTAGTTTAACAGAAGCCATAACTTTTCTGACTTTAAGGGCTTTTGCTATTTAATATGTTAATATCATGTTATTAGTAAGAACACAAGATAGGAAAATGATATGATATAGTCAACTAAACATAACAATATACAGTAAACCAACGACACTACGTGGTCGTTGCAGTAAACAAAGCTTCATAACCATCGTTAGCTGAAAGGAATGTGCGGTGAATATAATCGGAGGCAAATGGGTTGATGAGTCGATTGTTACCGCCTATTTAATTTGTAAAAATAGGTCGCCATCACGCGGTCGCCGACCCCTCCTTCCATTGTAGTCACTGAAGCAAAAGCTAGGCTGTGCGTACCCTCAACTATGTTAACGTAAACAGTTGATCAGCGGGAGACCGGGGATATTGTATGTATATCGATAACCTCGTTGACATATTAACGAGATGTTGGAACGAATTGCTAAGCGATCCTGATGACATACACGGGCCAGGGGCGCGTCGTTCGCTTGATTCTATTTCTGGTAAAAGACGTTGACCTGCTACTATGCATCTTTGAATGCATTATAAGAAGATTTATAGCTTTTTGCTACCAACTTTTCTGGTCTAAATTGTACGAGTGAACTATTTATTGTAACAATAGGTTGACAAATGCTGTATGCTCAGGCCGGTTCTGTTTGTGAGGGTGAGTGGGTTGGCGTGTGAATCATATTGAATGTGTTGACTTTAATCAAATAAGTGCCTCTTTTACAAAGAGATGGGTGGAAAATACTTTTCAGTAAATCTTGTTTTTTCTTAGTAAAATACTAGTGTTCTGTGGCGCTAAAGTACAGTGTCCTTTAGAAGAGCCCCGTGGCACAGATGTTGAGAAACAGCCTTACCTCTCATTTTTTATTAATAACGTGGATAAGATCTCCATTATTGCCAAACCAACCATCGCAGAGACTGTATCGTGTGATTAGTTCCATAGAGGGCGTTCGGAGGTTCCATAAGAGGTGATTAATTATAATATCCCTCCCTGGATGGTCGGTTGTTTAAATGTAGATCGTGACAAAATTAGTAATTTAGTAATCAATCAATGGTAACGTGAATGTACAGTTTTAAAGTGTTATGATACGTGCACACTTACGCAGCATTTGTTCAGAGCTACAAGTTTGTCATCAAAATTTAATATTTCAGTATCGCTTTCAAATCAAATTCAACATGTTGCACTAAAATTAATAACGAGCGAGACACTCGAACTTAAGCAAAACGTGCATCACCGTTCACAGTGCAGCTGCTCCTGAATTTAAATTAACAATTTGAATATAATTCCGTTAATTGGATTCTACCGTTTGGAACTGCGAATCTCTAGATCCTTTGGTACCCTGTCAAACAGAGAAATTAATTTTCATGGTAAACTTTGAGATCTGATTATCAAGCGTCCAATATCTGTTTATTTAACACCTCCGACGAGGTTATTCGATTAAACCTCCAATGAAAATTAAGAGAGAACTCTCTAGAGAAACTGACTGCTATTTTTTGGGTTTCTGTAATATGAATCATAACTGGGCCATCGCAGCATACTTTCATTCATCTCTCCACTGCTTTTACGGCCATAATATCCACTGTCAAACTATTGGAGGTGACTCCAATGGTTTTTCTCATTATAATGTTTAAGGCCGCAACCAGCCGCTCTGGTCCAGTGCGTTTTTGCAAACGTTGTCCCTCACTATAAAGTTAACAAGGCTTAATGACGAGAAATTATGGTACATGTTTTCTCTCGTTGGTAGTTTAAACGGTCCCCTGTTATAAAAAAACGGATTCTGGTTCTCCTATGCTGTCACATAACTCGACATACAATTGGTAAGCGAAATCCGGCAAATATAGGCATTCAAAGGCAAATGCGGATATGGAAATCCTCGAGACGGAATCCATTATGTGAAAAACATGTTTTAGATGGTGATTTGCGTTCGAATCTTAATGCAATGTACACATATAACTGGTGGTGGTACGAGTTCATTTACTTAGTGATGTTATTTTACAGACATTGCTCATGCATAGGATAATAATTCACGAGGATTTCTACCTGAACATGTTTGCGGTCACCACGATGTAGCACGCACTGTTGAATAACGGATGTTTATGAATGGAAATGACAGACTAATTAATCGTATATTGATTTCTTTAGAACCAAAAAGTCTACTCTGACTTAGTTACAATTAATTTTGTAACTCAACATTCACAGATCTGGGGGGTAACCGCCATCCCTGAAAACAGTATTACAATGAATAAATATCCACTGACATTCACACAGCGCTATCTAGCCCAAGTTAAGCGTTAAGCCTGTATTATGGGTACTAAACAACTGATACTTAAATATATTTTTTGTAAATTCATACATATTATACAAAAATATCACCCAGACCATTAAAAACAGACATGTTCTTGCACAATAATGTTTGTACTGCCCGCGGATCGAACCCGGAATCCTTGGTGTTGCAGCCGACCTCTCAACCGCAACACCAAATGGGTCGTCAAAACAATAATATGACTTCGCCTTTTCTGGGACAAAAATACTGACGTATCACTATAGTAATCCTTATTTTAAACCCTACTTTAAACATCACCCTTTCGACAAGCTTACATAGCATATCGTTTCGGTTTACATTAGCTTCGAATCGAAGTATCCGTCTCACGAGAAATAGAATAAAATGATGTTGAAGTATATCTTTAAGCGTGCTTTTGATGACCATTACTAAAGCGCTGTACGGTGTCGGTGTAACCGTGGTTTATTATGTTTTGTTGAAACCAACACTATTGAGTTACGTATTAAGAAAACAAAGGGATGTAATTTCAGTTGTGACCGCAACATTTACGACCTGTTGCACCCTTGCTGTAATACTAATTTAGATGATAGCTAGTCTTTGTATCTATTGTAAATTGATGACTGTATAAGAAATCTGTTAGTTTTTTCTCTTTCTGACGTCAACATCCTTCTTACTTCCTATAATTTAAAGAAAGTAGGTTTAAATCCTGAGAAGCGCAGTAGAAGAAAGTTTACTAGAAGCGAGAGTATTATGTCCTCATATCAATTACTGTTAGAGTAAAAATAGGATACATTTCCATTTTTTGGTGCTGCGTTCAGTTTCATATAAAAGCCTAACTACGCCATTTTTTTTTGTATTTACGCCATCATATTTGGTTTTGATAGATATGTGTACATGTCTGTTTGTACTTTGTTTAATTTCCATGTCCTCCCATAAGCTTGAGTGAATGTATTTCGACATTTATTTACTTGTATTATCTAATCTTTTACTTCAAAGTATTGTATTTTTCCCAAGTATAACACAAGTGGTAGGTTATAAACAATTTTCCCAGACACATAACCTCGTACAATCCTAAACAGGGACACATGTTTTTATAATATAAAAGAAATTCGCGTAACGGCTTTACATAAGTTTTACGGGCGTCGCTAACAAAAATGTCTGCCTACATGCTGTTGTAAAAGTCTTGTTTGCCTCGGCTTGTCTGACATATTTTCGAGATGATAATGAAAAGCGTTGCCTCATGTGATTACACTTCAAAGCCTTCTCGTGTGTTATACGTCCTCGAATGAATGTCTACAGGCACTTTAATTTGGCCCTTTTCTACTAATGAACTTGAATTTAGGCTGGTCTTATAATGTCATTTTACTCGTATTTGAAATGTTGTTGGCTAACGGATTTCAGTTATAATGTTAGATGGTTATATCAGTATAATTAATGAATCATCCGACCGTTTTCGGTCATGGGGACCACTAATGTGATGAATAGGATTTTGGATTGGATATCTACCCAAGTCGGTTCATGTCTAGGCTACCACTGATCATAAAACAAGAATGATTACTTATTTTGGGTTTAAATCACATTAACGAGATTCGTATACATATAACACAGGTCATCAAACCCCTCCAGCCGTCGGCAAAGAAATAAAACCAAAACCATAATGACAGTAGCCATATTTTTTTACGCGAAGGTCCGACTTGAGTTCGGTTCTCCGGTGTCAGTGATTGATGACTCGCCTGAACTAAAACTGTAAACTCGGTATATAAACTGCCTGAAAAGACTGCGTAATCCGAATTTCAAGTTCGAATTGAAACCAAAAGACTGTGAAATAACTGGGTATCGTTGCAATATTTCTAAAGTTTACAGTTTGTTCTGACAAGGAAGACGTTACGTGCTAGGTAAATAAATAAAAAGTTTTATAGAGACATTGCCATTATAATGTAACTTTGACACCAGGAGACTTCATCACCACTTTATCCATAAAATACACATAGCATGGAGTATGGTTAAATATTTATTTATAACAAGCTATGCCCCACGGTATTACCCGGGGTAAAGATATTCTTCCGCAGTAAACCGTAGCCTTTTTTTATCCAGGGTGTCAGCTAACTATTAAAATCGCTTGGTAAGGCGCTCAGATCGCTACTTCTAACAAAGACCGTGCAATGTATAAAAACTATTTATTTCTAGCTATTGTTTCCTCTGCTCCAATTATCTGAAATTATGAATTTATTATAATTATTTACCGTTTGGTCTCATCCAATTCCGCCTACATTCATAAGTACTACATTTTGCAGTACTTACCGATTTTTTTAAGAGCACCAAGATGTAAAATGCTCTCCATACATACAGAAAGCATTGAGTTTAAACTAGCTATAACTATAACGTTGAAAAGTGGCAACAATGCTCTACCTCAGTCACTGGTAACATTGTGATTTCATAATCGGTCATAAATGGGGGTCCAAGGGTCCAATTCATGTTCGCCAAATCCTCATTTACTATTCGCAGATTGCACCACGCCCAGGTGTTTTTGGCATGGATTTGGAAACATAAATCTTCCCTTAAATTCTACACGCGATTTCGATGATTTAGCCAAGCGTTATACAACTCCTATACATAGAAATGTTACCAAGCCCTTTCTCAAATCCACCTCGTACATTTCATTCAAGAGGGGACTCATTATAAAACATTCCCTTTGTTGTTACCTTAAGCCTTTGTAAACTCAGTATGTAAACCTTTCATTCATAAGGACACAGTTATGTTAAATTGTGTTTGTTCGTCATTCTTAACGAGTCTTTTATATTGTTTCCTTAGCCAATTGTAATTGTAGCCGAGTTCAGTGAACTGCTCTTGGTTAGTATCCGCTGTCGACTGCAAAAATCATTTAAATATTATGACTGGCATACTAAAAACATGCGCGTCATTTTGATGACCTACGTGGTAGGTACCTATGTGGTAATTAAAATGACAGGTTACGTGGAACAATAGGAGAAATAAGAATTTAAAATAAATTAAAGGAAATAATTCTCATCATATTTTTCAATATACATATTAAAGGAAACGCTTTTATTATATTGACTTCAGTAGTACTATGACATAACTTTATATCTTCAACGTTAGATAGACGGTAAAATATGTTATACCTTCAAACTTAGATTTGCGTCACAAGATAGTATTAGTTCAACTGTAATTCTTTAAGCAATTACTCATATAAAGGCGACAATTGTCACTATTTTTGGAGCTAAGTTGCTTTCATTGATTTCATTTCACAGCACGTGCTCTTTATTTTGATGAAATATTGATTAAATTAATAAAAAATGAAACGAACTAACACGAGACTCATACTCGCGTACGATAATAATTTTATGTATAAAATGCATAAGTTACCTTTTATAGTTGAATGTATTAACATGCATGTCTTATAAGGACATAGAATACAATAATTTGATTATATGTTTGTAGTTTTTACATTTCTGTAAAAACTACAAACATAAAAAAAAATCAATAGGTAACCACAATGTCGGCGTCGGTGGCTCAACGGTGTGGACTGTTGCCTTCCTACCGGGAGGGCTGAGGTTCTAATCCCGCCACGTACCAATATGTTTTCGAAAATATATGTAAGTACGTTATCCGACGCTCTTACGGTGAAGGAAAACATCGTGAGGAAACCTTCGCACGCCTGCGAAGAGATTCAAAGGTTGTCCGTGAAATCGTCCAACCCGCACTGGGCCCGCGTAGACGACTAAGGCCTTAACACCCTATACGGGGAGGCTGATGATGATGAACCACAATGTGTTTTTTTTCTTCAAGATGTTGGTATCGTCGAATGTGGGTTAACCTTCGACAACGGCAAGTGCGAAATTACCAAGGAAATGCTTTATGTCCAACTCAGTCAAATATTCGTCTTAATTATGAAGATTTCATAGATGTATTCTATGACGACCCATATGATGTAAGTGGTTGAGATATCGGCTTTTATACCAAGGGATCTGGGTTCGATCTCCGGGCAGTACCTACAAACATTTGTGTGCATGACCATGTCTGTTTGTATTGGTCTGGGTGTTTTCTGTGTATAATATGTATGAATTTACACAAAAATAAGTATGTTTATCCGTTGTTTAGTACCCATATTACAGGCTCAATGCTTAGTTTGGTACTAGTTGGTGCTGTGTGAATGACAGTGGATAGTCATTATTTAGTTATTCAAACTATTTAGTTTTATAAAAATTGTTTGAAAAAAAAACAGAAAGCACAAAACATTCGATAACTTTTTACTCTTCCGAAGTCCGAAAGCATGTCACGTAAAGTCGGCGTTAAATAGTCTATTGCACTTTACAATACCGTCAGCTGATCTTACGGCCCGAATCCAGATGTGCACCGAGGGGCGGGTTGGAAGCGGTCGCGGTCCGCCTGCAGTCGGCAACGTCGCGTCACCGCCGCCGGTTGACGCCACTCTACTTTTCCTTTGCCTGTGTAAATGAATTAAAAAAAAGAATTTCACGCAGTTATCATTTTAAAATATTAGTGATTAAAATAACGGTGTGCACTAGACTTACATTGGATTTGATTGTGATTTGTGTTTGTTTGTTTGAGGTGCATTTTGCCGGCTATCTCAAGGTAACTGGAAGGGTATTTTTTGTTTTAATAGACTCAAACCTTATCATTATTTATTTTCTATTTGCTTACTTATTGAACATTCCTACTGAGAAACTCGGGAGTTTCTGGTGTTGGAGACGAATAGAAATATATTTTTTACCAGTCAATAATGATGTTTTACTAGATTCTTCCTTTTTGAAGATTGTGTTGCTAACTGAGATCTGAATATAATAAAATTCATAAATATGTTAACCATTTTACGTAATATTTTTTAAAAAGCATTACTGTGTCGTGAAATTGTAATGTTTAGTCACATACATAATGACGTTCACCGTTATTGGCACCATAAACATTATAAAAAGGGTTCCAATTGTGTCGGTTGCGGTATTGATTCAGGACCCTAATAAAATTCGCGAATGTTTCATATATTGAGAGGGAAACGCACGGAGTCGCCTAGGGGCGAGAAGTGAGATCAGTCAATCTAAGGGTCAGGGTATAATGTGGTATCGATTTTTTACCCATCTAACCAAGCAGAGGTTTTATAGAAATAAAACTGATTTCATCAATAATGCTTAAGTCACTTTTTCTAAATGTATGAAACCCTTACGAAATATGTACTTTTACCTATTCTGAATCAAACTTAAGTCGTTGCTTAATTTAAGAACATTGTTTTTTTTTAAGATTATACGAGTACCTACACGAAATGATGTGAAATCTTAAATTATATGTTAACAATATACATCGTATCGTAATATTAAATGTTTGGCAAAAAATTTATTTACATTTGTATCTACTGTCAGATATATTGAATGAAATGATTACTTCAAATACTTAAAGTTTAAACAAGCCTTAAAGTTGTACGACTGATAAAATAAAATAGGTATTTATTATTTGATTACTTACAATATATTTTCAAATTATTAGTTTTGAGTTCCTTTATAGAATACAACTATGACAAGAATACCGAAATATGAGTTTACACTCATGTTGAAAGTATCAAATTCCTTAGACAACATAATGTGCCCCATTCTTCAATCCTTACCTGCAGCATTTGTTTAAATAAATCTTGCCCAATCAAACTTACGACTAGTTTACTTAGTGTCTTGGTCAATACATTTTAGTTTGTACATAGTGGGATGACCTTGTGACCTACGTTATTAAAATAAACCTATATTTATTAAGTAACTAAGGATTGGCTTATATCGCAAAAGATTATTGCGTTTCCTTTCATAAGTAACAATGTCCAATTAGTTTATTTCAACTGAGTCGTTTTACGTAGCCGTTTATGATACACAGCAAGAAGATGTTTGCATAGAGCACATACTCGTACCTATCTCAAATCAAACAACGGGGGGAAGCCTGATGAAGAAATTGTAAACTAAGTACCTATGTATATAAGTGAACCGACCTATATCAATTCATTACAATACATGTTGTTACTACCACAGCATAACCAAATGGCAGTTAAAGGAGTGGTTGTCTTATCTATTTACTTTTCTTTATTATCAAATCTTTTAAAATACAAATATATTTTTTTATTTATATGTACCAAATTACCAAATGGAACAAGGAATTAATATAACATGCTATTAATCATAATAGTAGAAATACCTCCACATAAATTCATAAAAACCATATGTTTTTAAATGTTATCTTTTTTATCCCATTTCCTTATGATATTTTTAGCCAGGCTTAACTTATCTGAGTTCCAAACAGAAATATTATCATCAGCATATACGGTCTACTGCAGGGGCCCAGGCCTACCCGCACAGCATAGTTTCCTAATATGCCACTTCCAATTGATTAATTTCGAGTCGTCAGTCATTTAAGTTAGGCTTTTACAAGCTTGTAAACTTCAATTAATGCGGTAAATGGTTCGGCGGGAACTCCTGAGTACCGATAACAAACTTAGTCGTTATTGATGTGGGTTTCCAAAGTATTTTGATATCAAACTTCTGAAAGCATTGAAATGTTCACCTCATATCGGCTATTAAAGTTTTATTTAGATTTAATGGCATGACTTGGACTCGTATGGAAAACATCAATTACGCACTATTGTTTTAAAAGTAATTAATGAACTCTGAAATTATCGGCATACACGCAATTGACTAATTAGAGCTGTCACTTCATCATTCTTAGACAAAAGAAAAAAAAATATTTTACAGAATTTTCATAATTTTTATGCACATATGTATAGCGCATGCTTTATGTGAAATATCTACATATGTATGCATTGTTTCCGTTGATATTAGAATACTCACAAGTCACGTACATTCTATAAAATCTTACTGCCGATTACAGTTCGGAAACTGAATATCAATTGACTATTATTTAAAAGACTGTCGGGGCCAATTCACAGATATTGAAACGTTGAGTTAAAGACTTATCATATAATTTATTTATTTATCATCTTTCGACATCTCACACAAGTTTTCATGCGAAAGACACAAAATCTTCGTTCAATTTTGCTTCGATTTTAGGACTTCTTATAATGTTTTTTTTTTTATGTAGGGTGATAGCGAGCGCGCATAGTAGTCGTTTAAGTTAAGCAACCTTCACATTGACTAGCCATCTAATAAACAAATAACAAAAATAATTACAAAATGTTATAGTGTCCCTAACTGCTTCGGAAGCCGAGTAACCGTTGTTGCCGGTTAATATAAAAATAAGCATTTTTACCGCTTTGTGAATTAGAACCTAATCCCCCTTGCTCCAGTATTAAGACCTGCATCCAGTGAGACGTATCTTCATCGATTGAATGTATTTTACGTTATTATACAGCCCTAACAACACACGCCTGTGCAAATGTACTTAACCAAAACCGCATTATCATTATAATAGCACAGGATACAGTAGCCCTTACCATAGTGCATCTTGAGCGTTTATTAATAACTTGGCCATTAATCTTTTGGTTAGGAGCGTGAAGTGTGCGTTAGAAACCGCCAAGTATCCATAACATCTGAGGCACGCAATTTCGACATGCGCCGCCGCCCACGCTCTATGCAACTGGTTAGGGTTGTTACACGCATTGGGACCAATGTTTGATGCCATTGAGGACTAGATGAAGAAAGATGCGATAGATTTCATGACTAAATGAATTCGTACACGATAACCGGTTTTGAGTCGGCCTATACGTCCCCCTGCATGATGCCCGATGCTGTATTCTGAATTCTATTTTGCAACAAAAAAGGCAAAATAACGAGAAAGCCTATTTTGATTTAGTTATTTTTTTAACCAGCTTCTACTGCCCCAATGTAGGGCACAGACCTTCTCAAACGTTACCGATGAGTGATGGGTCAAGTAAAGACGTCAACAAAAGCTTTTTGGTGGATTTTAACTACTACTGCCTATCCTAAAATTTTGACCGACACCAACGGCTTATCGTGACTTCCGAAGTACTGAGGGACTTGAGAATATAATTTTCGATCACCCACCCGATAATCCGTAACTGCATATAATTTAATATAACTACATATTGTATTGAGCTACGCAGCCCTAAATGCAGAGAGCATGCTTTTCATGTTGTGAGAATAACAACAATTGAACTGTCATACGATTTAGTGTTTTCATGCAATCACTAGTTGCAGATGGCTATGCATTTCCTGGTCAAGAATTCGTAAAATAGAAATTTTACATACTGATTTCTAATCCATTTTAAGCACCAGGTTGTGTTCATAAATATCACGATATTATATATATCGCGAGGAGTGCCATGAGCAGGATTTTTTAAAGTACCTTTTTTAAGAATTTTCTTTGTGTTGGTTTTGTGTTGCCTCCTCGGAGGAACTAGACGTTGCCTCATCTGTTGTTTTTGTTTAATTTTATTAGGCATTCGGATGTTCTTTTCTTATACAATTTATATTTGTGAGGACTTTTAACTGGCTTCCTGTTGTCATATATGTATATTTCTGTGTTTCGTTGCTGTTGGCTTCCTATGTTATAAAATAAATATTAAAGAATTCGTTTTGAGGCAATATTTCAAGAAATTAATCTTTGACTACATAAAACCTTAAGACTCGATTCCTATATTAGCGGTTTGACTCGGTCCTAATACGATATACCTGCCCTTTCCAGAAGCCTCTCAAATAACACCAGACCTTTGACATCCAACCTGTTCCTCAGATTGAATAACTGAATAGATTTGAATGGAATCAACGCAGTGTGCCAAGAACATTTGCGATATGATTTCTTCTCATTTCGTTTCGACTCAAAAGGTAATATGATTCCGTACACTGGACTTGCTGCTGATATTGAATGTTCCATAATTGACACTTCAAACTGGTACGAACGGTTCGATTAAACTCTATTGTTCAAATTTCATTGAAGTAGTTGATATACAGCCAGACCAATAGCGATGAGCAGTGGTACTCTTTTGTGTTAATTCAATTTAATGGAGCCGAGGATTTTCGTATTTTTTGTTACATGTTGTAATCAATTTTGTTTATAGAATTTTTAGAATTGTATACATATAAAATAAGATTGAAATCATGATAACAGTACATTTGATGTCCTGTCTATATGGGATGACAAATCACAGACAATAGGTTTTTGCTTCGCCCTATAATCTGGAACCGCATGGTTTATTCAGGCATAAGTTATGTGTGAGAGTTAACTTCTCATTAAAAAATCCAGATACAAATATATACAAAGTGCATAAATCTAAGCTACGGCTATATTCTTGTACATAAAGTTGGATGTAGACGACGTATAGATTCTCGTTTAAAACCTCCTTTCCAGCTGAACATTATTTGCATTTTGATTGGTTATTAGATCATAAAATGTATTGCACATTATCTAAGTCGGTGTGAGTTCAAAGCACGTCGTCAGTTTACCGATTCGCCGTTTTAGTTACGCCAGCTGGTCATTTCCTTTTGGTCAGTGCAGCAGAATATGAGACATACAGTACGCAACAATAGACTCAGTATATTGCGTTTTGCAATGGTCCTTATTATCATAGTCTTAAGGTACTGTGCCGTTTGCTTTGTAAGGCCGAAATGTTTGTTATCATAATATTATATTGACAAACTGTATATTTTAACATTTATAACAAATTAATAGCTTCATCAATTTTAAGCATCTTGTGTTGCTGACTGTATGTTTGCATGTAAAATGCTGCATAATCGCCATAGTTTTGAATGCTTAATAAGCTTTAATACTATCGGTAGTATTGATAATATCGATAAGCGTAACGATAATATTGCCTTAGCACATTTGTCAATAGACCATCAATAGTGCATTATCGAGCGCAAACTCTGCTCTAAACATCATGACAAAATAGGTCATTACCTAAAGAGCCTTAAGTCGAAAAAGCAATTCGGGAAAATTTTATTTTTCGCTAGAAATTAACAACTCCCTTTTTTCAATAGCAAATTTGTTCTTCGGCTACCGAGCCTTTGCAGCAAACTGTCACTGTGTAAGCTAAGAGCAGTGAAAACTCTTTTCCACAAAACTTAGGTACCTACTCCCCTTGTAGACGCGTGGAGCCGTCAACTACACTTTACAAAAGCACTTGAGGGAAGAGTGGTCTAGCATCAGGTGAAAATCACGCGAACTTGCCTGCAAAAAGTAATCACAATTTGTATGGACTATTTCAATGGCTACCATTTCCATTTCGTGGCTAACATTTACTATTAAACAAAAAAGCTAATTTTTGGAATTTAAATATTGGTCCATCCGTCACTTGTAGCCACTAGCTTACAGTCTTAGGCTGTTGCCTGTTTAAGACTTGCCATATTCTTCTTGTTCCACTTTTCTTGTTTCCACGTTCAACGTTTAACCGTTCAACGTTTAGCCGCCCTCAGCGTGCATCCCACCGAGTGAGACCCCCACAGGAGACCAGATGAGCGACCTGCTTGCCAGCAGGCGGTGTCCAACACAGTGAGCGATGATATTTGTTAGTCTAGCCCGTATTCCAAAAGGATACTCAAGCGTTGATCTTTATTTGAACTCTTTGATAGTTTTTCTATTGTGAATCTGGATTCCCGGCGTTCAATATGTTAAGAAGAGTAAGAAAGGGATGCAGCTAGTTATCGTATAGAGCGCCCTTTCTAACTCAATTTAAGTAAAGTTCAACGTCGAGTCTTAATCGCTAAGTAATGTATCCCCCCAAACATATGTTAGGCTACCAAGACCCTCCCCCCTCCCCGCAACGACCTAAGCCGAGGTTCAAGTCCCGTTCTGAGACGCCCTTAGGCTCGCTGTGTAAATTTTAAGGCTCAGAGCCATCTGCGCTCGCCAATTGCCCGGTGAAGCTGTAAAGGCCATCTGCGGCCAACAGTAGTAGTATAAGTAAAGTAGTGTATCCAGCTAGCTAGTATCATCGTACCAGCCTATCAGTTTAAATGATTTAGAAGATTTAGACCGGGAAACCGAAACTGCTACGATAGTCGCTGATTGATGCCTTAGAGTAATTGTTTTTTTTTAAACTTATCTTATGTTTTGGGGAGAACAGGGAACGGGCGGGCACGTGCCTCTAACGCGAATAGGGACTTTTCGAACCTACAGGGACTCGCGACGAAGGCCCCCGCGCCACGTGGTTTGAATCTCGGTCTTGAAGTGTTGCGTATGTTCTGCGATGCTTTACGCGCCTTGCTCACCGAGATGGCGGCGGTGATCGGATCGTTCAGTAGCAAGGAGTGTATGCAAGTTGGTTGGATTCATTAGTATGTAATCTCTGGTCTAGTATTCAATCCCTGGACATTTTCCCTTTATACACAATTTTTAGTACTTACCTTTTCCAATAAAGTCCTAGACTAAGTGTTTTCTAAAAATGGAATCAATGTAAAACGGCTTTAGCATTGAAACCGCAAACTGCCAAATAGAACAGATCAAATGGTAAGGTATGGATCTTTACTCATGTAAAGCTGTCGTTTTCAAAGACAGACTTCACAATTAATGAAATTTAATTTGCCCAAGGTTTGGCTTAGACTATTTTTCGATTTGTAATGTACTTTTTGGTGCTCATGCAATGGTAGAAAAACAATCTTTGGTGTACCTGATCTCAAGGTTTTGCTTTGCACTTACCAATTCTTTTAAACTAACAATTTTAATATAACTTAAGTTTTAGGTACATGACAATTATGAACAATAAATAAATAAATAAAGATACTTTAAGGTTAAGTTTGGATTTTTAGCTGCAAATATGCACAAGACACTAGTATTGTTGCAGTGTTGTTTGCAGGTAGCCCGTCTCGATCGCTGTCAATTTAAAGCATTTATTTATAGTTGAATTTAGTAGTAGTTATTATTAAAACATTGCGTTTTTGTTCTTTAAATAGTGCTCACATATTTCACTATAACCGCCTTTTATGTTTGAGCTGTCGTGACTTAAAACTGTAATGTAATGACAACAACGGATAGTCGCTAGCTGTATAATATTTGCCTAGAAAACACCGTAAACCTAGACGTGGTAACAGAAACAATATTATTTAATTGTTTGAATTGACTTTCTAAGCTCTGCTGACACTTTCTATTCATAAAGCGTGAATTAACAAGTACATTGACATTCCAATACTGTGCGATTTTAAAAACGTTGCATTCGTATTCAGTAATCCTCTCTTTTTTGCTTTCATTACATGTGATATGAACATCGCAGAATTCACGGTTCAGACTTTGTAAAGCGAAATTGATGAAACGTGACGGAGAATTAACAGTTTTGTTATCTGGTGTTAATGATGTATATTACAGGTATTTTGTTTCGCTGATAAAACGCTTTATATTTAACAAGTTTTGTGTACTTTTGTATTATGTTGGTAACTTTCTGCATTACTTCAGCCGTGGTCAAGTATTCACAGTCGATCGAAGCCTAACCTTTCAAATTTTAACGAACTGTGAATTTATTTTTTGCTTCTTCTGCAATATATCCGATGGTCGATGGCGCGGAAAGGTTCTCGATTGGCGTCCACATAACAGAAAACGGAAATGCGTAGGCCCCCAACCAGATGGACTTGAGATGGATGGATGACTGGTTAAAGTGGCGGGTAGCAGATGGATGACAACTGCTAGAACTCGGCCCACGTCGAAATCATTATGGGAGGCCTACGTTCAGCAGTGGACAATTAGGATGAAATTATAGAAAAAGTAATGAACATATTTTAACTAAAGTTTTTTTTTTGGAATTAATCACATATCTTGTCCAAAAAAACGTACACTACATATTGATTATGTGGGACCATGAAAAATATGACTATACTAACATAAATAGCTGTAGATTTATTCCTATAATTAGTTGTTATTATTTAAAGAAATATTAAATATGCTGCGCATGTAAAAAATATTATACTTCGCGTCCATTTGTCGTCGCCGAGTAACAAGCCATTTATATTGAATATCAACAATCCCTCTGCTCGCGGCCATTCCGACAGATTCTTCTTGTAAAGGAGATCTCTTTGATCAGCGCCCGGTTAAAAGAACAAACAGAAAATTTCATACAATCTCATCACATCAAATAAATGTTTTGAATGGTATTGCTTTAATTTTTTCTGATGGCTAAGAAATGACTAATTTGATTACCAACGTACTATTCAACAAAGCGGCGCTGTTGAAGGTTGGTAAGGATTTTGTATTTATTCATCCAGTGCAGTAATTAATTTAGATTATATTTAGATTTCCGATAAAAATGCTTGCAACGCATTCCTATCCTATTTGGTATTGCAAATGTAGCGGTAGCGGTTTCATAAAACATCAGGTGTGCCGTTCTTTTACAAATATTTATACACTAAAAGAAGCAAGGCTTTTTTTATAAGACTATAAAAAAATCATTCTAACTCTTGTTATTTTTAAAGAAAACAGCCGTGCTCATAACCGGCTAAAGGTCATTAGGCTACGTTAAAACAATACGCAACACTAATACAAAGTGAACAATTACCCTGCTGAATTAGACACGGTTCATGGCAAAACAAAGGATGATTGCTGTCCAATACACCGTAATGAGTGTTTATCGAGATCACCAAATTTTATTGGCAGTGGGCCGGTTGTGTTTGTCGCAGAACCGATGGCCGTTTAAACATCCAGTTTTGAAGTGACTTTCGCGTCCAGTCAAACATATTCAAGGGCGCCCTCCACCATGGATGGAAAAGCAAAACCCGGTAAAGCAAGATAAAAATATCTTAATACTGACATCTGAAGTAAAACGGAAGGCCTGTATTTAAAACTAGATTGCGATAGCCGTATGCATGCCAATTTTTTAGCTCTTAATCAATTTTGGGCAATGACGTTAAAAATCACTGTCAGCTGACATTGCGACTGAAAATAAATCAACTTAGGTACAAACAGCAATCCTACGCAATTGCATAAAATTATTGGTATGCTAATAGCCCATTGTGCTCGAAACTAATATGCATAGCAATTTCACGTTAATTTTGTCTTTTTAGTAAGCGCGTCATAACTCATAAGTTATTAGGCGCTTAATGAAGCGATTGTTGATTAATATATATTTATCAACAATCGCTTACGCTTAATAAGTGACACGTATTACAAATATGATAGTATTATATCAAAAACACAAACATAACATTATCAGTATTTTATATTGAAACAATATTCTATATTTACGGTGTGCTTCGTTTAAACAGCCCCACACCGTTTGTCAAAATAAACGTACAGTCGTCGTCCACGTTACTGTGCATTAAATTAATGTGAGCATCGTTAAAATCTGTACGTCTTCCGGCCGTAAACCGGCTTCGCCACGCATAGCAGTATCGATTGTGCCCGGCTAAATATTCTATTTTATTTCGGCACCGTTGGCCTTGCTTGTTTATTCACAGCGCCACAAAGGATTGACTGTACCCGGAGCGTGCTTTGCGATTTCTTACGAAAATGGCTTCTCAACCAAAAGATTGTAATGTAAACAAAACAGATGAATCAGAACCAAAAAAAACTCGGACGATTGTTAAACCTTTGAAACCTACAAAAATACATAGTCAGGGAACTGAGAAATGTAACCTGGTAGGTAATGTAGATATGCATAATTAAATATTTATTACTGATCTGGCTTAATCCATTCTTTAAATGTGATTCGTTTTGATGTCCTCAGATAGCCCAGTCCACTTGGCTCTTAGTGTTTCGCTGATGTTTCACACTAGAGACTCGTAGGGTCCCTACATGCAACTTTACGAGACCAAAATGTAACCTCACTTGCATGCATTTTGCCGTAATACGGACAAAATAGTGGCGCAAACACGCGTTGTATACCACCAAAACAATTACGATCCGATACGGTCGTCGGTGGCTCAGTGGTGTGGACTGTCGCCTTCCTACCGGGAGGGCTGAGGTTCAAATCCCGACACGTACCAATGTATTTTCGAATTTTCGAAAAATACCCGTTACGTTACCCGACGCTCTTACGGTGAAGGAAAACATCGTGAGGAAACCTTCATGCACGCCTGCGAAGAGATTCGAAGGCGTCTAGCCTAATCACCCTATCCGGTAGGCTCGTGCCCCTCGGTGGGGACGTTTAATGAGCTGATGATGATGATGATGACGGTCCGATACTTTTAATTGATGAGTGATTGAGATGGGTCTTCTGTGAATGTTACAGCTGTGGTAATAGTGACATCACAGTGAGATAACAGTATAGTTGCTAACCTTTTACATACAATTACAGCTGTACCTACCATTTAACTGGACACAAAGTATTCTGTAAAGACTTCATAATTTTGGGTTTCGAACATAATCTGCTGCGTATCCGATGCGAGCTTCTGAGTCGTAGGTGTCACGTTCCACATATATTATGAGTTACTAAATAGAATTTATGAAACAGTCAAGCAGGCTACTTGACAGTAAATAACATAGTGTAATTGGTAACCTGTGGGAAAAGGTGCTAACGTTACTATGTCTAGTAATATCTACTACCTGTTATGGTATCACCACACTTGATCTCAACACAGTTCGAGAATACATAACATGAAGATACGGCTTTTGAAATTGGTGAAATATTTACACTTTCATTTTATGAAAAGTCCGAATTGTACATACGCTCTTTTTATATATTCCTGCAATTCAATTAATATATCTACATGGGAAGATTTTGCAGAACATATTGTATAACTGTTGAAGAACAACATTTTTGGTACAAGCATAATAGCGCTTACTTTGTATGTCTAATTAAACCCGAACAACACAAATCGAACACTATCTTAATTGCCAATTTGGCTAGTGACGCCATTAAAAATAAAATAATAACGATATCGTTGTTTTTTTAATGAATGCAGCAGCATTTATGTTGTTACGGTCGATGCATAATTAAAATATTATTGGCCGCTATTTGTCATTGGTATTATCAAAAAAGTATTTGATTGTAGTATTTATAATAATTGTTCCTTATTTAACGGCTGTTCAAATAAACAGCATGAGCATTAACAAATTAACATTCCCCTCACAAACAAACAATATAAAGTTAAACACCTGGCCAATACAAAAGCGTAATTTACAATCGAAGATTCCATGCCAAGTTCGGGTACGAAACATGATACAAGTTTGTAATTAAACGCTATTAATTCTAAATAAACAAAGCTCGAGCTTCTAATTAAAAAGAACAACCACCGGAATATCTTAGCTCTGAAAGGACTGAATAATGTTGTATAATTACTTAGTACCCACCACGCCCTGTGTTTCCATGTTATCGCTAAACAAGTTACTCGTAATCGCATTATCCGAACAGCGTAGCTACATACTAATTAAGTATTTACTATGTTAGACATTCGGGCTGTGGATGAGCCGTTTTGGCTCGGGCGACATAGTAGCAAATCTTTACGGTCTGCTACATTCATACTATTAAATTAGCGTTATTAAAACTGCTCTCCCACGAGAAAAGCGGTGACAATGCTACAATAGATTTTTCTGTGTTTTATATTACTACCTTTGCGAACATTGTGATTTAATAAAAACTATAATATCTGTGTGTTTTGTGACCCATAGATTTAAATCTATGTTGTGGCCACGGTTTCTGCAAAGTCACTCAAACGTTCGGAAGAAAATAAAGAATTTTATACAATGATATCGCTTTTCTGTTCGGTGTTTTTCTGATTGATGACAAATATTCGAAGTTTTGTACCTAGTTATCATTAAAAATAACTAAATATCTTTTTAAGGTTAAGTACTTCTCTTATTCTATCAGTTTTAATTATATCATTTATGTTTTTTGCAGGTATGCTTCAATTGGTTGTCGGTAATTGTTTTGTAAGTGATTTTTAATTAAAATAAATAATGTGGGCAATGAAATAAAAATTGGCCAAGTGCGAGTCGGGTCAAGTTAAAAAAACTCACTCTAAATATCGTTCAAACCAAGTATCGTTGTTAGATTTAATGGTACATTTTAGAAGTTGACTTAACGCACTTCTTCTTTTTTTCAACTTTGGAATTGTCTCTCGCGCAACGATTCAATTAAAAATATACCTATAATATTTTTGTAGTGACCCCACTCGTGTGAGATATATGAAAAAAATGGCATTTGGCTATGGAACCCTTCATATTTTATGTTAAAATTTAATAATAAAATAACACAAACAGACAATTAATCGAAATTGGAATTTGAAGACATTAACATAAGAAATCTTGCCACAGCTTAATTTCTATTGTATATTGAACTCGTTAAAATAAAAAACAAGCACCGAATATTTTACATTTCGCTACTGTACAAAAAAATTTTGCAAATGGCGTTTTCTCGCTGTAGTGTCTCTTCAACGCAAATATCCCAACCCGAATATTATCCATAGCTATTTCTCTTACATTTTTATTTAATAGTAGTAAAATGTCACCGGTTTTGTCTACTAACTCTATTCCTATCGACTACGGTCAAATATAAGGTTGCTTTGCATTATTCTGAGGATTCATTAGCAACTACTTAATAAATAGCTCCAAGCTATTTATTAATTAGTTACTCTTACCATTTTCTCCATTGTTCGGATTAAATCCGACAGTCACATACGAAACTACATTAATTTTGTGTTTGACTCAAAATACTTTCGTTTACGCTAAGTATTGCATTTTAAAAACAAATATTTAATAAACATACGCTTTTGAATCTACTTTAGGGCCTTTGACGTGATATTTCGGAATGTTAGTTGGCTGGACAACAGGACCAATAGTTTTACGTGCGTTACAACGCACTGTATCGCTTGCTTTTCGTACAATTCTCACCTAATCATCTTTCAGTCCGCAATATGTTAAAAAAAATACAAAATACTCAATGTTCCTCTAACATAAAGTGATGCCCGTGGTATTTTAAAAAACGACCACAGGATATCTAAGCTGTAATCTACGCACCGACAATTACCTCCCGAGGCATTAAAAAACTAACGAAAATCAATAATTTTCACAAACGTACACACTCTTTCCCGCTCTTCGACTTATTGCAGTCCAGTGCTAAACCTAGGACAGCCCCATTTTCCGCCAGATATCCCGCTTTCCTCGTCCTGCCCTTACGACCTTTCACAAGTCATGAATCCCTCGGGCGCGGAAAGCGTCCTTCGCTACGCTTGCCAAGACGTCGAATCACATTCATATTTCATTTTTCTCTCTCCCTCTTTCTTTTCAACCTTTTGTAGTCCACTGCTGGGTATTGGTCTCCCACATACTATGTCAGATAAATTTATGAGTGTACATTTATTCTGGAAACGAACTTAAAATGCCTTGGCCCACAGGTTAAGTATGTAGTAACTGCATTCGTTAAACAAAATTAGTAAATAGCATATGGACTGAGAATATATAACTAAAGAAAACCATTCCATACAATGTGTAAGCGATAATAATCTGAAAGCAAGTTATCCAATGTAGGCCTCAACTATGTCGCGACCTGGGCAGGTTTAAGGAAAAGTTTGAAGTGCAATTAGCTGCACATGCAATGCATCACAAATAAACTCACATTAAAGCGAATGCAATGTTGATTAAAAAATACATTTCAAGCACACTGGGCTCAGTCGAATTATATATTTGTCATTCCTACTAAAACAACCGGAAAAATTTTATTTCGTAAGTCAACAAATTGTACTTATTAATAGGTACATTTCGTATCATATTCTATTTATTTTAAAATTCTACGAAGAAATATAACACTCTTCGGTTAAGGTCAAAGAAGTATGTAAACAAACACGGTATAATCTTAATATTTTTTACAAATATGTTCTGCATATTTATGAATCGGCAAGAATGAGCCAAAATCACCAGCAAATAAGATTGCATTTGGTAAAATTGGAATACCATCTCATTAAAATGAAGTCATGTTTGCTTATCTCAACACGAAACATCCTTCAATCTCACTGCTCCATTATATAATTACTTAAATTAAGTACAAGCATACTTAACAGTAGCCTATACGAGTACTATTTAATTATTATTACTATTAAAAATAAACATTATTTTAAAATCAGTTGCTCTGGTAAACTTATTAGTAATCATTGAAAACTATACACACAGCTATCTTAACATCATCCAAATTGGAGCGCGGTTAACATATATGCGGGTGTGTAATACTTGCATACGGATATGTATGTATAAGTACATTGAGCATCCACGCACCATTTACCCGACGTACAATGGACTGCAGCACGCTTTAACCCGATTAACCTCCGTGAACTGGAAGTTTAATTATCTTATAAACTTTACCATTCGCCATGCAGTTTTGTAATGTGACTTAACGATCCTTGGCGTGACAGTCCACTATGAAGTTTATTTTGGTCAAATTCTGTTTGATATTCTCCAGTGAAATTAAATTTCGTTTCTAGCGAAATTCTTGTATTCGCATGAGTTATGCCGAACTTGGCGTTCCTGTATATATCTCTAAATGTCACGTAACATGAAGAATTGGAGTTAAATTGTTAATTACCCAAATAATATAATGTAAATAATTATATTATGTAAATAACCAATCGATCAAATGCAACAAGCAACACGGCTTTGATATTGATATTTTTAAACTTGTCATACGCTTAAAAATATCAATATCAAAGAAATATCATTGACCACCAAGCTATCTTACAGCTTTCAAATGTGCGTATCGAAAACCATAAAAAAGGTCAAAAACTCGATGGAGAACGGTTCGATGCGTTTTATGTATATGACGAATTGCGGTCACAGTAAATGCAAGACGGCATAATTGCATCAAGGGTTGTCACGCTTGAGAAACTTTTGTTCCTTACATATACAAGCATGCTTTACAAATAAATTATGAAAATTAGCGTATGTTTGTTAATAGGTGTAGTACAGTCATCATCAGCTCTCTCATTATACGTCCCAACCGAGGGGCATGAGGCTTCCCGTATGTAAAGGGTGTATAGGCCTTAGCCGTTCACGCGGGCCCAGTGACTTCACACACAACCTTTGAATCACTTCGCAGGCGTGAGCCGGTTTCCTCACGATGTTTTCCTTCACCGTTATTATGTTTTCAATATAAGTGTTTCAGTTAACCTTATAAGTTTAATTTTTATTATTTTATACGTATAAGTAACAAAATAACTCTTAAAACAAATAGATTGAGTCAAAGCTTAAATATCTTGAGTTGCGTATTCAAGTAACTTGTGGTAATTAAAGCGAATACAAGATAGTTTCACCAAAGCCGCCAGATGTGTTAGTAGTGCAAAGCGGACATTTGGCAACAGTGCCAAATGATACAACTCACGTAAGTTCTTGAACTTTATACACGCGATTGTGGGTGGACTTCTGCGATAACGGTAGATAGGATTGTTTGCATCAATAATCGCTTAATGGTAATGATAGTATTGTATCAATTGTAACGACGTAGTGTTTAAAAGTCAAACTGCTTAAAACCTCATGTATCAACCTGCCTAACTCTAAATACTACCTATAATTGTAATACGACGCATACGTTGTTTTAATTAAAGTATCTTAATAAAAACCTTATTTTTATTTATTTAAATTATATATTTTAAAATATGCTGTGAAAACTGAACGGTCATATTTACATTGGATCTATTTTAAGTACAGTAATTTATAGTACAAAATCAAAGAAGGCCTTAATTCATTGTTCGTTGGTCTCTAGTGCTCTTAAATGATTTACTTTAGTAAAGGTAGTAAATATTTTCAATACGAACCTTTTAGCGAGGAAATAATTATATTTGGATTCGATGTTACCTTTTAAACCGCAGCCTTTCCCTCGCCAGTTCAATTTGTTATACAATAACATTAGTCTATTACGAAGATTGAAATGTTCATCTATGTAGGCATATTCAAAGTGCAACATAATAGCAGTTATTTAGTATTATAATGTATTTATAATGGTGAGAAATTATACTTTATTAGAAATGAATATAAAAATAGTTTCGGAAAATTCCTAAAAGACTATCAAATTTGAACAGTAGATTGGCCAATGAAAATATTATATATGAATGTGTTTTCAAAAAAGTTTCTACGATTAAGAATATTCCCTATGTAGACTTTACCTTTATTCGTAGATATCATACACGTAGCTCACGGCGAAAATTAGAAATAAAAACCAATTATCAATATTACTTCTCGATAGTGTAGAAAGTATGTTATTTGAGATTTTTTTTTCAAATACGCTACGAAGCGTTTACGGAAATTCACGCAAAAAATTGCTGCATTAAAGTAAGCATTTATGTGTTATCATCTAATGATAAGCCGCTGCAGTGTTAATAAGAGCTAAAGCGTAGATGATCAAGGCCTCACTGAGTTTACTATTCCACAAACTATTCGCGATAGTCTTCGCGATAAAAATAAGTCAGATATTTTTGTGACAACCCTAGGCGTACCGTTTAGCGCACAGTAGACAAAACGCCATCGGTGTGACGACGCGCCTTTTTCATTCACCACCTACATAACTGAAATACACTACGCTATGGCGAAGATTATCTCGACCATTCATTTATTTATGACGTAAAGTAGTGGAAGATATCTTCTATATGTGCTAAAAGTTTAAGGCAATTTCGGTGTCGATCGTCTATGGATAATTCGGTAGTAACATAAACTAGCTCTATTATGTGCTTGATGCTTAACGTATTTATTTATTGTCATGGCTGTTGGTTATTAAATATCAGAAATCCTATTATTCCTTCTTATAACTGTATCATAGCAGCCATCTCTAAATTTATATATCCTGTGCCTACATACATATATCATTTCTGACTTAAAGTAATTGTTCAATTACGCTTGCAAGAGCCTTTTCTTTAGGATTCATTTTTGTTTGGCAAAGTGTCTACCTCAAACACCCACGCACAACGAGCCCAGGTCGTTGATATGAAGGGCTTAGTAAGATTCGTATCGTTCGCGAAGTCGCCATAACAATAACAGTCCAAGTCGTGTGGTAGTCCCACTGAACGTTTGCATGCATACTGATCGGCGATAATATGTTCTCTTTCAATCTTCTATAGTATTTGTCATGTTTTAATATTCTTTAAGTATACTTAAAAGTCATTACGCGAAGCTCCTATATGAAAACTATCTGGTTTCGTTTCTGCATTTATCATTTAATATAATAGTCCAATAACTACACTTGGTTTATTCGGAAACCTCGTTATTAAATCATGAAAAAATATAAATTACTTGCGTGATACGCACAAATTCAGTATCGATTTAACTAATAACTAAAGATACTTATGATCATTAAATGAAATGATGACAAAAGCAACTGCCGCATTTTTTGTTGGTTCATCATTTGGCAAAAGACGATTATGTAATGTCGGTAAGCATTGTTTGAATAAAAAGCAGTTGCACCGACTTTTAAAAAGTTAACGTTCGTGATTATATAAAACGACAAATATATAGCTATAGTGAGGCATAGCGATATAGATACGTATATGTTGGTATGTACGTATTATGTAATTTATTTATTATCATATGTGACTTCGTTTATCAGTTTTTTTGTCATAATAATATAAATGCAGTTTGACTGCAGTTCTAGTCATACTTGATGTCAGTGCGATTTAAAGAAAAGTAGTTAGTAACGTGGTAATTTACCTATGTGTAGCTTGTCATCTAAACCACAGAATTAAAAAATATTAATTGTGTGATCTTAACCCTCCATTTTGAATGGAAATCGGTCACGATTAGACCCGCAATAGAATTTATAATAGTTATCTTAGAGAAGCCTTACTATAAAGAGATAATATATATTTGTGTATATTTGTCAAGAGAATGTGAAGTATTTGTATTTCCCTTTTTTACTAGTCACATTTATAGGTCATCGATCTTGGGCTTTTAAATGCTATTATTAAACGACTGACGGAAGCAACAACCATTTGTCTCTAGAAGTAGCGATGAATGGCTGTTTAGAAACTCTAAGTTTTATTTGATTTAAATAACTTAGTTACAGCAACATTCTAACGTTCTACTGTAAACCACCATATGTCTTCCCGCACATTATATCTAAATATATATCATGTGGTGAGTCTGAATCCCCTAACCGTTTATAGAGGCCTGAGGCCCAGCAGTGGATTATGTTGGCTCAATGTAAAACCCAATTCGTAAAAGTAAAGACGTAGGTATCGAAGTGTAGAAATTGTTCTCACATCGCAATCGATATAGTTTAACGCCGCGGCGCGGTGAAGTTGCAGTAACGCTATGACTATTAAAAAAATAACATGCTTTCTAGAATATTATATGCTTTGTTCTATTTACTCAGGTTTTCGTTAACGCGCACGCGACGCCATTTTGCGAGCTTGTATTAAAAAGGTATTTTACTTATCATCAGTGTAAATATTATATACTTTTACGTCGCCGACATATTTGCTTTAGTGAAGACTACATTATTGTAGTCTTGTATCAATAGATACTATGTGCTCGATAAGTGGGTGTTGACGAGTACAACCCTAAGCTATTTACCGAGCTTATGACTTAACATGACTACCGAAGCTCGGTGGGATTTGTAATAATATTTTCGGTCACCCACTGTTACGATTGGTACTTAACTTGCTCGTTCATCAACCAGACGCAATAGCCACCATGCCATTATCCTTCTAAAGTCATTGCGGAAATCTCTTCATCTAACGTTGCAAAAGGAACGGTCAAATGACTATGGTGAAATATACTATTTCTAACGCTTTTTAGGTAGCTTTAGGTTAGGTAGATTTAGGTAGGTGTATCACGTTTGTCCTGGAACACATTTCTTTTTATTTTGAAATTACTAAATTCTCTGCTCAATGTGCCATCCAGTCCAGCTATTCGGCACGTGTATGTCATACATAAATTGAACATACATGTGTCTCGTTATGAATAATTTAATAAAGCATATTGCACCAAAGATTGAACAGGTCAAAGGCGCAGTGCTCAGTGATGTCGTTCACAGGATTGCATTTGGTCGAATGCAACCAGAATCACGGCAAAGCGATCGCACATTTATGCAGCTGCTTTGCGATTCAATTGCGGGCATTGAAGCGTCCTTGCAGTTGAATTCCAGCCACTAGGTACAGATACGTTTGACCCAAAATACACCGGTACATGTAAACTAAATGGTACAACGTTATTTTTGGATACAATGCCTGGTTAAATAACATAGCGTCACTGTGTTCTGCTGTCTGCGTTTTTTATGTGATATATGAAGCAAGGATAGGTCCGTTTACGAGTGTTTTTATTACACAGCTTGCAGTTATCAATGTATAATAAAAACTAATGGTATATCAAATATGAAATATGATCTCACGTTACATTTTACTACAAATTAGTTTTTGTTTATTCAAACTCGTACATCCGTTAAAATAAATCTGTTCTGTAGTTATAAATATTTCTGTAACAATAATATATGTCCTCTTTGTATGTGTATCTCATAATATATGAACCCAGGTAATGAATAGGCCCTTAACATCATTTCTGGATGTTGAGCCCATCTTCAGTAATAAATTGTGTTTGTCCTGAATAAATCTAATGAGAACTCGTAGTCGTGACTGATACTGAAACTGCGATTATTGATTTCCTTTATCTTCAAATATTGAATACAAAAGTATTTAAAGGTTTAAAGTTCTTATTAATACGTACCATCACGCAAATTGAAAATACCGGCGACGCATGTTTGTACCATCAGATATCAGGTTTTGTTAAAAATTCAAGTTTAATAAAAGCAGGTAAAAAAGCAGCTGTAATTTAAAGAGTCTATGAAGCAGACACTATCGTCTCTGCGTCATTTAAGAACCAATTGGCATCGCAAACACCGCTTTATGTATATATCAGGCCACGTTTCCAATTTCTTTTTGATGTTCTGTTAAACTCGAATTGATAACAGCTGACCCCGATCCATAGGCCAATTAAAGCGATCTACGATAAAATTGATTGCCCAATTAATCTTTTGTTATCCGAAGCCAGCACACAGTTTTAGAACAAAATTACTTTCATAATTATAAGACACAAGACACTGAATTTGATACTGTAATAACATTGTTAGTTTTTGTTTGTTACGGATTTTTGCCAAGTTTAACTGTTAAAATGTTGATGAAAGACATAATATAAATTGAATACTTAACAAAGCTTTTTTTATTTATATCGTCATCATCAGCTCATTAAACGTCCCCACCGAGGGGCACGAGCCTACCCGTACAGGGTGATTAGGCCTTAGTCGTCCACGCGGGCCCAGTGCGAATTGGACGGCTTCACACACAACCTTCGAATCTCTATACACGTATAAAGATTCGAACGTATCTATATACGTATTTATTTATAAAGAATTATTTTTTTAATCAAGTAATCCCTATAACCACAATTATTTTGATTACTTTTGACTGTTATTAATTTATTTAAGTAAACTCATACCGAACCAACCGTATGGCTATATTTTAGATGAAAATATTGAGAATTGCAATCGTTGTAATAATTTTACTTGTAGGTATGAAATGAAATGAAATGAAACACTTTATTCAGTTTAGGCCCTTATAGAACACTTATGAATGTCAAATGAAGCTACCACTGGTTCGGGAGGTAGTTTTCCACTGAGAAGAAACCAGCAAGAAACTCAGCAGTTACTCTTTTCCAAAAAATTGTGTTGAATACAGATTCATTTGTAATCAAAATAATTATATAAAGCAAATTATATTTATAATTTTTATCATATTAATTATTGGTAAAAATATAATAATCTACAAAAGTACTATTAAGCAGTTAAGTAGTATATAAATTTAAATATATGATAACAAAAAAAAACATAAGTAGTGCAGGCGTGGAAATCAACATGTCCCTGAGTTTTTATCATTTATATAATCTTCAATACTATAGTAAGCTTTTTTTTATTAAAATCGACTTTACATGAGACTTATACTTATGCAGGGGTAAATCAATTACATTTTGTGGTAGCTTATTAAATATTTAATGCTTAATCCCACAAATGAGTTCCCAACCTTATGCAATCTAAGATTTGGAACGGCAAGATTGTATGTATTCGATTTTGATGTGTGATATCAAACATTAGTTCTTCGCACTGCTACGTGTCATATTGCTTGCTGCAAGCAGAAGCATAACCTTGACGTGGTGGGGGGCTTACAGAGACAGGAACATCATGTAAGTGTATAACATCTACACAGCTTTCAGCGATACCACTCTAACTAACGGTCCCAAAACTTAGCAATATGGATAAAGTGAATCGTAGATACAATTTGCGGCCGCTGCCCGGGGGTCGCCGGGGCGCATCTGGAGCCGATGCTGGATGCCACAGTATACGAACCATCGGCGATGAGGAGTTGAGCAAGCGGACTCCCATCGAACAATATGTTACAGCTGATCAGTCTTCTAGACCTTCAACTCCTTCTTCCCTGTTTCCTTCTATTCCTTCTTCGCCAGCTTCTTACCTAGAATTCCTTAATGAACCTAAATCCTCACCTATTACTTCCTCCAGCTACGAATATAATTTCTCAACTTCGCCTGTGGATGTTGTGCAGGAGGCAACTGACGCCACTAACTCTGCACCCGCTACAGGTGGGAAACGTGTACGTAAGAAATGGTCCCAGGAAATGAATATCTTTATCTTGCGCACGTACTTATATATCACTAATTTAGAATCCGACACTAGAAATTATTTAACGGAGTTACATTCAATGTTTTCAGAATCTTTTCCCCACATGAACGTAAGTAAGCAACATATAGGATGCCAGAGACGAGCAATAGTTAATAACCGACTACTTACAGCTGAAAAAATTGCAGAAATTACAGCAGAAGTAAAAGTTCAACTACAAAATCAGCCCAGAACAAACCAAACTCAAAGTTATACTCAAAGAATGAGGTGGAGCAATGCTTTTAATGAGACAATATACCGTGGATACTTAATAGTTACTGAATTAGAAAAAATAAAAACAGGATATCGACCACAGTTACATAAATACGTAGTTTCAAAACACCCCGAAATTTCACATGTGTCCGAACAAAGAATAGCTGACCAGAACAGGGTCATTATGTGTAATAAAATGATAACCGATGAACGAATGCAGGAAATCAAACAAGAAGTAGCACATCACTTACAAATTACTAATATGCATACAAATACAAGACCAACAGTAAATATCCAAGAATCGAACAATATTGATAACGATGATGTATTTATAAGCGCTGAAACATTACCCGAAACACAAAGCTTTGCAGCTAGAAATTCTATGACCCCAGCGTTAGTTAACGAAGATATTACTGCACAAAATAATGAAATAGAATCTACTTTTCTGCAAACAGTAGAGAAATTTCGTGACATTGACTCATCCTTAAAACCACACATCCCTAAATTAAAATCATCAAAAAAGCTTGCCCGCTTAGTACAAATAATGAATTCAATTGTATTACCTAAACATTTACAGGAAGAAGGTGACTTTTCAGAATTACACAACAAAATCTATGCAGCAGCTTACACAATCGCAATACATACCGGAACTCACATATACGAGGCAGGTATAATCCCAAATAAAAAGGACGAATACATACCGAAATGGCAAATGCGCCTCCACAAGAAGATTGAAGATTTAAGATCAAAAATAGCAAGAGTTTCTGAATATATGAAAGGAAATACTGGCATTGCACTTAAGAAACACATAGAAAAAATTAAAAAATGCTATAAAATCCACTCAACGCACGAGGCTGAGAATACCGAATTACCCCATTTTCTAGATACTCTCAAACAGAAACTAAGCGCCCTTACCAATAGACTACGCAGATACAAAGAAGCAACAGTAAGAAAATCCCAAAACAGAAAGTTCACCTCAAACGAAAAATCATTTTACCGTTCACTAAGTTCTAATGCAAGCACCCAAACAGTCACACCTGAACCATCAGAATTACATGCATTTTGGGCTAACATATGGTCCAAACCTGTTAGTCACCAATCTAATAATTGGATAGAAGAAGATAAAAAGTATTACAAAGACCTACCACCAATGCAGTTTGAAGAAGTCACTCTTGATCTATTACAATCAGTTATAGCAAAATTACACAATTGGAAAGCACCTGGTTCTGATAAAATACACAACTACTGGTACAAGAAATTTAGTTGCACTCACCCAATCCTACTTATCCACATCAATAAATTTATCAAATCACCCCATCTAATTCCCCTCTTTTATAACCACTGGAATCACATACATGCTCTCTAAAAACAAAACCGACACTGATAATCCTGCAAATTACAGACCGATTACTTGCTTACAAAATATTTATAAAATTATTACTTCATGTATATCCCGTCTTATTTATAATCATACCGAAACCAACAACATCTTAGCTGAATCACAAAAAGGATGTAGGAAAGGAAGCCAAGGATGCAAGGAGCAGCTTACTATTGATGCTATAATATCCAGGCAAGCTTTTAAGCGTAAGCGGAACATCTACACTATGTATGTAGACTACAAAAAAGCGTATGACTCTGTCCCACATACCTGGCTAGTACACATCCTCAAACATTACAAAATTCACCCTGAAATAGTTCAGTTCCTCGAGCATATAATGCAAACCTGGTCAACCAAATTAAGAATAAACAATATTGATTCAGATTCTATTCCGATTCGCCGAGGTATATTCCAGGGGGACTCGTTAAGCCCACTATGGTTTTGTCTCGCCCTCAACCCACTCTCGAATCTACTCAATAATACTAACAGTGGTTTTAAATTAAAATATGATAATACAGATAGCACAGTAAGCCATCTTATGTATATGGACGATATAAAAATATTTAGTAGTAACTTGCCGCAATTATATAAGTTAGCTGAAATTACAGAATCATTTTCTACTGATATACAAATGTCTTTTGGAATAGATAAATGCAAGTTACAATCGGTACAGAAAGGAAAGATTATTAAGAATACATTACATTTAAAAACAGGAGAAGAAATTGAAGCAGTAGACGAAATAACCGGATATAAATACTTAGGATACCACCAAACTCAACAAATACACGATAGAATTACTAAAATGGAATTAACGGAAAAGTTCAAAACCAGATTGCACAAAATTTTTAACTCCTATTTAAATTCAAAAAACACAATAAAGGCTATAAATACTTTTGCTATACCAATACTGACATATTCATTTGGTATCATCCGTTGGTCACAGTCTGATCTTAAGAAGCTACAACGCACCATCAATACGCTTATGACCAAGTACAGAAAGCATCCCAAGGTCATGCACGCAACGTTTAACTCTTCCACGCCATGAGGGTGGAAGAGGTCTCATAGACATACAAAATCTGCACAACAAACAGATTACTACACTCCGGTCACATTTTCACAATCGTGCATCCTCTTCGCAGTTACACAAAGCAGCAGTTCAATCCGATACAAAGCTTACACCACTAAACCTTAAGGACTATACCCCACAACATAATGAAAAAATAACTCAACCACAGGATAAGCTGCAAAAATGGCTTCAGAAATCTCTACATGGTAGACATCGCCTTGACCTGATTAACCCTAATGTCGACAAAGACGCGTCGAACGCCTGGTTAAAAAAGGGGGAGTTGTTTCCAGAAACGGAGGGATTTATGATCGCCATTCAGGATCAAACAATTGACACAAAAAATTACAGGAAACATATTATTCGGGACTCCGATCATCAGTCAGACCTTTGCCGCCACTGCCACAATGCATCGGAAACCATACAGCATATAACAGGAGCATGTAGGTCTATAACTCAAACGGACTACAAACATCGACATGACCAAATAGCTTCAATTATACACCAATATTTAGCATATAAACACAAATTAATTCTAGAAAAATCTGCCTATTACAAATATACACCACAAGCCGTATTGGAAAACAGTTGCTTTAAATTATACTGGGATAGAACAATAATTACTGATCGAACTGTACACCATAATAGACCTGACATTATTCTTCATGATAAAGTTAAAAAATTAGTTTACCTCATCGACATTGCTGTTCCTAACACCCATAACCTCATTTCAACGCATACTGAAAAATTAAGCAAATATACTGATCTCGCCATTGAAATTAAAGCCCAATGGCGAGTTGATGCCGTCAAAACTGTCCCAATTATTGTCTCGTCCACCGGAATTATACCCAATACATTACATCATAGTCTAGATATACTACAAATTCACTCACTTACCTACATTTTACTTCAAAAGGCTGCAATTCTTAACACGTGCCGAATCGTCCGCAAATTCCTTTCATTAAACTAATTGTATATCGATAGAACAAATACTATGGCGCTTTGGCCACAAGCCTGTGACATAGAAATTTTCCCCAGACATGGGAGGTTATTAATTTCCTCAAAAATAATAATAATAAAAACGTTTATTAGTGTTTTTCAATAGGTACATGTGCATATAAAAGAAATCAATTATAAGTACTTAGACTAATAATATGAAGTTAAACATCAACAATAACACTGATTGGTCGCCACTCAGCTTATGATGTTAAGAGGTGCCTGCAAGACAACTCTACGCTGTTTTCCGTGGAAACCAGTACAATTTCCAGAACGTAACTGTGCGCGCAGCGCAATCATCAGACTCTACATTGTACATTTTTTACATAAGTATAAACCTAGAATTTTAAAATAGCAAATAACAAGTGTGCCTCACGCTTAACAGCAAAACGTCAGTATTATAATAATAATAGTAATAGTTACATAGTTTCTAGTTTGAATGTGCCTCAAATTACCATAACAGCATCTAAATAATCTTCTGACAAGATAACACATGAGCTTTCAGCTGGACTCTAAAAGCTCTTGCACTACACAAGTTCCTTATTGGAGGGGGAATATTGTTCCAGCATTTCGTGGCTGCATACCTAAAGCTGCCACGAAATACCGACGTATTTGTTTTTGGACATACCAAACGACTAGCCAACCTCAATGGACGTTTTGAAAATTTAATTTGTCAACTATAATACAGGGTTGTGTTAGAATGCGTCGATAACCATTCCATATCATACCAGATATTCTATAATATACCAGATATTGTTACCAGTTTCTTCTTAAACATCGAAACAAGCCAATGGTGGCCGCAGATTAGATAATAATCAGTACATCTGCTCCTACCAAAGGCATTGTACTTCTACTCGGTAAGGTTAAACTTGGAAATTTCATTATAAACTTAATAGAATGGCTTTAATTTAAACATAGGCTTTCTGTAATCGTTAATTCGTTAATTCTGTAATCCATTGGAAATTGGTTTCCCAAGATACAGGCTTAGCTTAGTTTGGGAACCCCTTGAAATTACGTGATTTTGATAATTTTAACACTTGTTCACTTATTTATATCTTAATTTTAATTCCGTTTCAATAAATAGAATTTTTCTTTCTTTCTTTCTCTATCAGACAACATTATTGTTTTAAATTAATTACCATACATTATCGCTGTTGCTTTAGAACCACGCAATGATTAACCATAACAAGTCTATGTTTTCCAAAACTGGGATTTTGTTAACCAAATAGGTTGTTTTCTAAGTAAGCGTGTTTTTCTTATATGCACTTTCACTCAACATCAGGCAAGCCGTCTAACACAAACCTATAATTGTTAAAAAAAATAATACGTCAATAATATCCCCAACTAGACTAAGGCCTAGTCTTCTCACTAGCTTTTACCATTACGGGGTGTAAGTTTCAATACATTTCGCCATGGCGTCGTTTGGTATTTGGTACCCCATATCAACCTGGTTAAGACAGGTAAAAAGATGAATATTGGAATCCCTTACATCCCTCATAATAACAAACGATTTTTTACCTAGACATCATTAGTAGCCTTTATTGACTTGGGTGACATGGGTTGAAACAACACTATTGGACGACTAATAAAACATAACAACAATTATAAGTTGAAGCGACAAATACAATGATTTTGATATTTGGGTACTATTAATTATTTAGAATTGCAGCTAACTTACCAACGAGAACAATCTTAACATTATTAGTTACTGGAAATAAACAACAATAATAACTGAAAGGAATGGTAGTAACTGGCCATTAAAATAATGTCTAATGGCCCAATATCGTTAAAAATACACTTTTATGCAAATTGCAATTTGCCTCTCTTTACATTGTTATCAATCAATATTAGAAATAGCGAACCCTGACACCGCGCCCAAGGGAAATTAAAAGAAACTCCTACTTAAACTAGAAAGCGTTTAACATAAATTTCGCGCGGCCGCTAACTGAAGGGGATTGTGAAAGTTTCCGAATGAATATGCGAAGAGCTTTTAAACATTACTTCCGGCGTAAACTATAAGCGGTACGATTCGCGCTCTCGGCGATATCGCCAACTAAACGGGTGCAATATGTTAATTTGAGATTCGCTGGCATACAACCTACGTTTTACATCCCTTTTGCACATGCTCATCTTGATTAAAGAGCGAGCAAGACTAGGGTTCTCAGAAATGTTATAGCCACATGCTAAAAGCAGACGTACCTGAGATAAAACACAAACCGTAGACGTATCTCGGGTGTTTAATATTACTGATTTCATAAGTAAATGTAAAGAATATGTCGCTATAATAGTTAAGCTTTTTGTGTAACTGTGACCCAGTCTATGACAGGCAGAAGCTTAAAATTGTGACATATCAACATATAAATCCCATTTGTGATAACTATGTTGTTATAGATCAAGTAGTCACATAAACGTGTTAGTTGCTTATTAATTATTCTTTTACAAGAAAATTGTTTCTGGTGGGTTAAAAGAAGTACTCATAGTGAATACCTGTCTCGTTTTAATTTAGATTGCTAATATTATTAACATATTTGCTATTTTGTTAACATATTTTGGTAGCACACTTTTCATCATTCGAGTTTGCCTGAAATTTTGTAGGGATACGACACGTTCAAAGATAACGTGATCGCGGTCTATATTTGTTTGTAATAGATTGTTTGAATGTGCGTTGTTTGGAAACTCGTACAAATGAATAACCGCAGTTACGTTGAAGCCATTGGTATGATGCAAGAACTTTTATAATAGAACTGTACGTGACTGGATGTGTGTTACAAACATTTATCCCGAGTTCTCGCACACTGAAGTAGGTCAGTGTTGCCAAGACCTAGTAAAAAAAGATTAAAAACAGTCACATATTGTACAATTAACCTCGGTGAATCTAATCTAACCTAGCAAATAGAAAACATAATAAAGTTAGTTAAAAACTTTGTATTGTTTGGAATTTCCGCGATTAATTCGCGTATTTATTATTAAATTAATTGTCATACCCTATTTTTTTCGTCGATAAGTTTTGCTGTAGGTAACGGGACTTGGGTGACTATGTAGACTTGACTCTAAAAACTGGTTATATTTAATAAGTAAAACTTCCATTAGCGATGACATAAAACTGGACAAACATAAATTGATTCATTTGACTTTAAGTTTTGACGTTGAAAGATGATAGTTAACTTAATATTTTTTTTATATTTTCGGATATAAATTTAGGGTTTGGCGGAGACTTATTCTAAACAAGCCACTTAGATAATTGGTGACCTCAGATGGTACTCACCATTAATGTGTTATGCAGATATTTCATATCACAGATAATGCTCAATATATCTGTAATGCATTTATTTAAACAATATCGACATGGTTGTGTGATTTGTGGATTTCAAGTTTGCGCAAGAGCCTACAATTTAAGGAAGCTTATAGTATCGCTTGTTGCCTAAGTAAGATTAGGCTCGGTTAGTATTAAGATTTGCCCTAATTATCTTGTTAGTATATACATAAAATAGGAGCGAAGGACGCCCTCTGGCCCGATGGACCGACGACTTGCGAAGGGTCGCTGGATGAGAAAAGCGGAGGACCGGGATATCTGGCGCAAAATGGGGGAGACCTATGTCCAGCTGTGGACTGCGATAGGTTGAATAGTATGTACATAATTACATTTATCATCTATTCGAATAGTACTAATATGATTTCAAAATATTACCCAAGCATTATTAATGTGTAGAAAATTTAATAATAAAATAACCATTTTAATAAAAATGTCCCAGAATTCTTTTTAAAGGACATGCAATTAATTAATTATTCTTGATTACGTAATGACTGAATGAAAAAACATATTTTAATATTTTTTTCATAGCCATGGCAACACCGGGCTCAGTAAGGATAAAGTTACATCGGATGTGAGGCGCGAGAAGTCGAACGCTCTGACTTGTAAACCCGTGCACAAAGCTGGAGAAACAAAGGATAATACAGATAAAAGTAGCAATAATGAACAGATTTATTTAATTCAGCTTTTATTTTGTATTAGCTTAGCTGAAGGGTATCGCTGAAGTCAGGAATTTGTCCCGTATACTATATTTCTGTAAGACTAAACCTTTATTATTTAAAGTGCGGAATGAAATCCTGGGCTCGATTCCCACCCAGGACATATAATTGGCATAACCATTTGCGTCTCGTCTGTGTCTTTTCTATCATATATGCATATATTGCAATTTTCAACTATCCGTGATGAATGTCCTCTTTAATTTTCTAATTTATGGATATTCATAGAATTATTATGCTTTTCAAGCTTTACGGTCTTTCTATTTCCCTTCTAGATATAGACATATTGATAGGCAAGCAATCTAAACCTAGTGTCACAAGTTGTTATCCGCTGTAATGCCCCGACAGCGTATATCGGGGGAAATATCACAACGTGACATTCCTATATGTAGTCCCCGTGGAGCTCTGACTGTTAACCTCTGTATCGGGAGCTTAATGCACGAAAGCATTTTACTAATCATACAAAGGGTATATTAATTGGTAATTAACAATAAATAATTAAAGGCTACAATTTTTGTTCATGAGCTACTTTCTTTGAAGTAAATACTAAATACGTAGTAACAAAATAATGTTACCACAGTCATTCATCATCATCAGCTCATATACGTCCCCACCGAGGAGTATGTAAGTGTGTATAAGTTTTAGCCGTCCAGCCCGGCCCAGTGCGGATTGGCCGACTTCACACACCACCTTTGAATCTCTTCGCAGACGTGCGCAGGTTTCCTTAAGAGCGTCGGATAACGTACATAAAATTTCTGAAATTTGTAAATAAATTGGTACAACATGGCGAGATTTGGCGACAGTACACAGTTCCACACCAATAAGCCAACAACGCTCATCCAGAGTAATTAAAGTTTAATTACTTAATACGTATATTTTTAAAAAAATATAATGGAGTTTTTCCCACAAAGAGGCTTAACTCCAAGAAATTACAAGTATTCTTGTTTGTATAGTGTAAATTCAATTACAATTTATAACAGGAATTACTTTGATTGCTTGCAAATGTGTTTTATTCATGAAGTACTCACTTATTCGTCCCCGAATGCGTACTAATTTAGACGTCTCTACTCCCCGGGTCAAACTCCTGTGGCAAATGATCGTGGAGTTGCTTACTTAACATTTAGGATGTGACCTGAAAATGTTCGGAATCTTTAACCAGGTATGGTTTAAACTTTGCCTAATAATTTATTTATTTCGAATGTATTGTAACAAGACGATTAAGTATGTTCATAGCCTCATACTTACAAAATAATACTCAAAACATTAATTTTTTTTGGATAAAGATGCTCTAGTAGGTGGATAAATATAAACCCTCGTTTCAGAACCTTTTGAGCTTCTGTCTTTCTTCAACCTATCATAGTCACCCGCTAGACATAGGTCTCCCCCATTTTGCGCCAGATATCCCGGTCCTCTATTTTTCGCTCGAGTTAACCTTTAATTTATTATACACACAAATTGAAGTCACATTATTAATTATAAATAATTAATTTGATTATTTTAGAAGAAAAACTAAAAATAAATACGGCTATTTTTTTCTTTTCTTTAATGCTTCGTCTGTATTCAGGTTGATCACGGTTTTGTTCTCATTTATATGCTTTCTTCATTCCAGGTCGAAGTTCCTGTAACGCCGTCGGCCGCTTAATTAAACAAGTGAGTGACTGTTTGTCATTACGTATTTTAAGTTAGAATTAAGTCATGGGTTTGATGCAAAGTAAAAATTTAACATTATTATAGCTATTTGACAGTTCTGTTACTTACGTAATAATCTCTGATGACTTTAGTCACTTTAAATTATTACCGAGACCTACAGAATTTAAAAAAATAAAAGATTTTTGACACATGATTTGAAGAGACATGAAATTTACATTTGATAAGAAGAATATCAAAATTATTGTATAATACACTTAAAGAAAAGTAAACTTTCTTTAATAATGATACGCTTTCATGAACACTGTCGTATTCCTAGAAAACAATAAATCAAGACTAATAGTGTATATTTACATGAATAACGGACGTTTTGTCGAATAATTATGTATGGCATAAGTAACTGCGTAAAGAGAACGATAAGCTTAAAGATACCCCGTTGCGATCGTAGCTTTTTTTTTTTCTAAATAAATTAGTCACTACACATAAGATGTGTGGTGATGGTACTTCGTATTTTTATCTTAAGAAAAACGTATCTTTACATCTTCTGTGGAACTCGTAAGTGTTTTATGTAAATGTGCAGTCAAATTTTATATGGAATCCTAGATATGAATTCAACTTTGTTCTATTCTTAATAGTGACCATTCCTTGAAACGCCAGGGGTGCTATCTTTGAAGTCTAATGTACATACATTTTATTCGGTTAGAGGGCTATAATCATGCCCATGTATTTATGACTATTATTAAGTATGTTTATTATTTCGTCATAAAAAAGTTACGCAACATTTATAAATGAGCTTCAAGATGTTTGTGTCAATGTTGGTTATTTCAAAATAATGTATAAGTGTTTATTTTCTCTTTTTAAGGTTATTTACTTGGTTCATACAATAGTCTTCTACGGCTATCCATGTATATATGAATTCGAAGTCCGATATCTCAGTTAAACGCCTGTATTTCGCTCCCTTCGTCTACGTACGCTCATTTGAAACGCTGCCAACGTTTAATTTCCACATTCACATGAAAATGCAACATTTTTTTAATAATAATTACCTTGTCTGCACACGTAAGTGAGGCAATTAAGATTATATACATCGCAATAAGGGAGAGCTTCTTACACTAAAATATCATTGTTAATTTTTGGAATATAGCAAAATTTTTTGCAAATAAATCGTCACTGTTTGTACAAAAATAGCTGAATATGCAGTTCTCAGTTCAGCATCGGTAATGCCAGGTTATTCTCAGACTTAATTAAGTTGATTAACATTGTATGTTCCTATTATTTCATAAACAACGATTCTTAAATAATTCGAGGTTTAGCAACCTTTGTGTATGTTTATTCCTTACGCGCAGCACAAAGTATTATTTTTACTTTTATGGTTGAACGGAAAAAATATATTATGCAGCAACAAAATAACACATAGTTTTTTAATTAAGGGTTCAGTTTTTGAAAAAGAAAACTTACTTGGAAGTATAATACTATAAACTTAATATAAAAATGTCGGTCTCATTTCAAATTTCCCATCTCAGTGTATGTTTAATTCAAGATTTCGCTCGAACTTCCTTTTCGATTCAAAATATACAATGACCTATTCATTTAAAGACGGATAGTCGTACGGTAGCGAATAGCTGCCGTAACAGTCAGAAGTACTTAGAACTATTGTGTGTACTGTAATCTCTAACATTGTTATCGGTAATACGTAAATGTTTGCCGTTAATCTGGATGTTAATATAAATCAAAGGTTGGCAACAACTGGAGCTCTGCACAACGCGAATTAGCGCGGTGTTAAGCATATTCAACCATTTTGAAGATTTCACAACTAATGTGATAATATTCGAACGTATATTTAAAGAGGTAGATAAAGTTTGTAAAAATAAGATCTTTTCTAAATTTGTAACAGTAAAGGAGTTGAAGAAATGTTGTATTGTTATCACGTCCAAATAATAGTTTCCTGTTTTTAAAAGTGTCAATTAGTATCTATGTTTACATAAATTTGTCACCATGAACTCCATGATGCGTTTCCTTGCTCAATCTGTGAGAACCTGATCTTCTAAGTATATTAAACTCAAAGGTGACAGCCTGACTAACAGTGATCTATCAACGCACAGCTTAAACCACTGGACGGATCGGGCTGAAATGTGGATACAAGTAAATGTTATGACGTAGGCATCCGCTAAGACAGGATTTTGATTAATTCTACCCCTAAGGGGATAAAATAGGGGATGAAAGTTTATATGAAACTTTGTCAATTTTAAACTGATTGGGCGGAGAATTTGCATGCATAAAGCTCCTCTACCACTTAGGTATCCCCCACAGATTTCCCAATACAGGAGATGGGGCAAGCCGCGTTAAAAAGTGCGACAAATGTATGCTCAACGAGCATACACTGGCTATAGTTTACGCTCCGTGAGACGAATGAAGACGCACGAATTTTAGAAGAAATTACCGTTTTTTTTTCCAAAATGCCATTCTGTGCAATTGTAACATGCCATCATCGCAGTGAATCAGTAAAATTTACCAAGAAATATAATATCTTTTCACAGGTAAGAATTGAAAAGTAATTGCGACACTGGACTGCCTATAAACTTGGCGGCTTGTCCAGTCTAATTGTTATTCGGATGTCTGTGGTATCCCCATAGAAATGATTTTGATAAATTCAACCCCAAAGGGGATAAAATAGAATATATTACTTTTTTCTTATAGAAAAATAATACTTTTTTCATGCGAGTGAAGCCGCGAGCAAAAGCAAATAATTTAATATTTTTATATGTTGCTATTTAAGGTATAAGCCGAATATTATGTTCCCTTACAAAAAAATACTTAAATTATATTTATATCTCGAAAATATTTATATCGTTCATACGTGAACGAATTATTTTGTAGTAGTGGTTAAATAAAACTGAATCAGTAATCAAGACTAAATGGTTTGAGCAAATGTTAAAAAATAATGTTTGTCAATAAAACATTAAATTACGGGGCTCTTTAAAATATAGAATATCTAAACTGTAATTTTAGCTAAAGTTATTCCATAAATGTGTACCTCCAAAAATGTTCTCACAAGTCAACGCCGCCGGTCTTTTACCTAGATTAACAAGATATTTTACGCGAAGCTATGAAAAAATACCGTCTGAGATGAAACTCGTAAAGAGTGCTTTCTGTACGTTTAAACTCGATGAAAATTAACTGTTATTTTTTCTAAGAGATCGTTAATTAAGCCGCTTCGTAAAATGCCTTTGACACAAAAAGGTTGGGGATCGCGACGGGTTTAGCGACCTGTCTAGACGGGGAATTCTGAGACGCCACATCATATCTGTTATCTCAGTCCACACGATGCATTCTACTTCCGCTGAAGCAAAAATAAATCCCCCTAAGCTATGATTCACATTTTGCAAAGTGCTGAATCAGTGGAAACAGTAGATTAGTACTTTCGGAAGGAGATGTATTGAATTACTGCTAGCTGAGTCGCAAGATTTCCTTCAATGCTTAGTATTTATAATTTTACTTTATTTGATTGATTTAAATATTTACTTAATATACTAGCAAGTCCCATAAAGTCCTATGCATAACTGTCTTTACACCGAATAATAGCTGTAGGGACATTGGATCGTCACTCATCACGGAGCCCTATGCGGATTCGTTAAGTTTGTTACCTAAGAAACGAACATTTTACTTAGACCTAAACAGGTCTAAGAAAAATGTCAATTCATATTCATTTTTTTCCACAATAACCTGGGATTCTCAGAAACAGCCTCCGTAGAAAGCAAAACGTAGAGTCTCCTGAAATGAGTTTTATCTTGAATATAATAGAAAAATAACAGAATCTTATGAAAATGAGGTAAAATGCACTATTTAAGTATAGTACATAGAAGAAAAAATACGAACACAATCAACAAACTATATTCGTTCATTTCTAATAAAACTTATAAAATATAATAATAGTTTCACATTACAATTTACATCCGTCCGTAAACTTCTGTAACCGCTTACCATCGACGGCCTGTAAAAATGTATAATACTCGTAATAAGCAGACAGTAAAATTTAAAATTCGTTGTGAATGACAAATTTAATTCACTTTTCCGTAAAGCCTAAATTTGTTGCATAGCCGCAGGAGTTGTAGATTCAACGAGAACGGTGTCTAGGCAAACCTAGCGCAGCCCGATCGACGACTTTCAAGGTTGTTCATAGAGACTAGATGAGAAAACCGGAGCATCTGGTAATGGTGGAGACTTATGACCACAAGTGTTCAGTGTGATAAGCTGAAGCGAGCAAACTTCTGAAGTACATAGAACATCCATAACTACAAATAAGAACAAATATGTACTTAGTAGTTAACACGAGCGTAACAGTTTCCGTTCCGTAAGCTTGAATTCGCCCTACATTTGAAACATTACGTGTCTAAAGCGAAATGTCGTGGGTTTATCTCGCTCTTTATCCTTAATTTATGAAGGAAACATGTTTCCGCCATTCGCAGAATGAACTGGCAAAACGAATTATTACAAATGGAATTCTGGAGAATAGGCAAGTTTTTAATTTATCATTAGCCTTGAGGATTAATGTAGTTGGTCACATGAATTATTAATTAGGCTTATTACGACTTACGGCGAAGCTTTAAATGTAAAAGTTAATTTTTGGAGCACTTATTTCACAACCAAACAAATGTTCGGACTTCCTTTTTTGTAGGCACAGAAATCGCTATTTTTAAAAGTTAAATAATGCATTACCAATTTACTAATGCCGAAAGACTTTTCATTAGGGAATAGTTGTAATAATACACTTGATAAAAAAGCCTTTGATTCCTGATTTTGGCTTGTCCTGCAATCTGTTCATTTTGTATTCCTGTCTAAATAACGGATTATAAATTTACCGAATGACCAATTAACCCTCATTATACCTAATAATTAACATTGTACAAGTAACATTACACTAATACTAATTCGGAGCTAAGCTCAAATATATATGTAACTTGATTAATGAAGGAAACTATAGGTCTGTTTGTAAAACAATATATGTAGAAAGTAATAAAAATGTATGACCGTTTGTTTTCTAAATAAATAAAAAAAAAAAAAAAAAAAAAAAAAAAAAAATAGTTTGATGTTTATTGCTTACTACTACTTTTGATGATTTTTAAGGAATATAAACAAGAAATTGTCGACCAATCCGCACTGGGCCCGCGTGGACGACTAAGGCCTAATCACCCTATACGGGTAGGCTCGTGCCCCTAGGTGGTGATGCTGATGATGAAACAGAAGAAACATAAAAACTATTTTCGATATACAAAGTTATTTTTTCTATACTTGTTGAACGCCGACATCTAGACGTTAATAAGTACCTATACATTTTTGTTTGTATATTCCTGGCGTTTAAAGCTTTAAAGATCTTTTCCATTTACTTAGGTACCTTATTACGAGTATGTTTAACTGTTGCAACAGAAGTTTTAATATGTATACTTTGCCTAAGTTGAACATCATTAAAAAACAATTCTAGCTTCGCAAGCATTTTGGCTGTGCCTTCATGCAATTCGTTGAATCACCACCGTACTTCTAAAACAATTAACGGTGTTCCAATTACAAAAGGCTAACCCTTAACTGTTGAAATAATCGTAGCAAATGCAGACAGTTAAATTGCAGCCGAATGCGTAGGGGGCGGCGTGGGGCGATGTGTAAATCACGGCGACGAGCCGGTTATCGACGACCGCTGCTTGTGCCGCAAACGATAAGCGGTTACTAACACTACAGACCACTCAGTCGAATTCCTGACGTCAATAGTTCAGGTACCTACCGCATAACTCAAGGACAGCTTATTGCTTCGGCTTTCAGTTCATGCAGAAGAATAAAAAAAAATTTTGTGAAAATTGCAAGACTATATGTACTCATGCCCTAGTCGAAGTAACAATCATACTAACTTTTTGAAAATTAGAAGGCCCAATATAGAACTTATAGGCTAGCCTTTCATGCTCGTGGTACTTTAATACTGAACGATGCTCTGGCACCCGGCCAACATGTATAAGACTTCATTATAGTTAACTAAATTTTTCAATGCTTTCGAAACTATGTAAATATGTAAACTTTGTTATTTAACCTTAAGCTGCAACTGTTAACGGGTTAAAATTTAGATACGCATTCATATCATGTTTTCTTTAAATATCCTTAAAAATATTTCTCGTCAACCTAGATCGTCATGGATTTCCCTCATTCTACTCCAGATATTCCAAAATATACTGTTATAAGCAAAATCTTCAAATTCATAAACATATCGTCAACGGAAAGGTGAAAAGACTAAAACTGTAATATAGCATACATATAAGTACAGCTCTATTGCAGTTTTTTTTTATGCATGGATTGGTCCTACAAAAGGCCAAAAAAGTGATCAGAGCACTTTTTTGGCGCTATAGCCGTCCAAGAGAACTGGAGTGACGAATTTTTTATGATTTTTTGGGAGTGTAGTTATAACATCGTTTTGATTAATATATTTATGCCAAACAACGTATCGTTCTTTTTACTATGAGAGAGCTACACCGATCTCACTAGGGACAAATCTGTTTAAGATTTATGTCAAAGAAAACGTACAAATACCGAAATCAAAGGAACCTTTGTCATCCTGACAGTTATTGTTGGTAGTATAGTAACTATACATATAAACTTATACCTTTATGTTTTATGCCTGTTTTATGTACCTACCATCAGAAATACATCGAAGGATATTGGCTAACTACTTACACGCACTTATTGGGTAACGGTCCACAATCCTCTGAAAGAAAAGAGCCTTCGGTACATCTGAAATGAATAGGTGTAAGAAAATATTTGACTTTATAATGTAGGTAACCAACTAAGCAAATAGCCTACATTATGATAAGTGGCGTCTATGGAACACCTACAAATCGGTTGGTGTTATACCACAAAGCGTAGTTTCAGACTTAACATGACATGCACTGTTTTTAACCAAATGCCCTTGAATGTAATTTTATTATTATAAAATACCGTAGTTAAAAATCAAAGTAGGTGTCTGGCCTCGACCTTTGTCTTGCACAGGAGAATCGCATAAGGTGACATAGTTAAATACGTAAATTGAAAAACAATACTTAAAACGTCATCTTGTCAAAACAAATGCGCAATAAGCCAAACGTTAATTGCAATTTACCTACCTTTTTCCATTCGCGCATTGCGTAAAGTAGAAACATCTATTATCTTATCACACCCATTTCTTTCCTTGAGGCAATAGGCATGATGACGGGCTCCTGGAATTGTAAGAACTCCAACTCTCAGCTCGAAAACTCATGTTTTATGAATTTTATTAGTCTTCAAAGTTAAGTGGGCAAGTACATTTTTGAAGTACATTTATTGTTAATAAACTAACGGATAACACATACAATTTATAGCACCTCTGCTATGAAACCATTTTAATAAACGCAACATTTAGTTGTAGTTCAAAATTCATGAACTATGAAACATACTAACTACGAAGTGACGTCATAATTAAGTAGCCATTTGTGTGAAGCTACTTATGGAAAGTCCATTAATGTGTTTCTAGACTTGGGAAACCTCTGTGAGTTTTAATGTTAACAGAGTCATTATTTTATCAATGATTCTATTATCAAGCGCACCATCGATACAATAGCAGAAAAAAATATCATCATCCCTACTATGCCTAATTAAATAAATAGGTGCTGTTAAGTGTCAAGCAATTGTAGATAAGTCAGACTACATTGAATTTGACCAAAAGACTAATACGTTCCTTACCGGCAAGCGCTATAAAATAGTATATTGGAGACAAGCGAATTGACTGGTGAGCTCATTTGTTGTTTTACAATTCAAGTAATTTTTATGTCATAAAATAATTGTCATAAAAAAATAATACTTGTGCCAAAAAATAAGGGTTGCTGTAAGTTAAATGTATTATCTCAAAATAGACGGTAACGAATTATCTGAACTCGAACCTGACAAAGAAATCCTTACCAATAAAACTGCGTCAGAGAGACCCCAATAAGCTGTGTTCCGATACTAATCCGTACTTTATTAAACATCGTGCCACTTATGGCACGCACATCTGTCGTTTCTGTATCTAATTTATATAGACCTTATTCAAATTGAAATACAGAATATTTTTCTACAGCTCGTGAATGTAACAAAATAAGGATCACCTGGCCCACTGTTAAAGGAGTACAATTCTGGTTATGAATGTACCAGTTATCTCTTATATCACGGTAAATAGTCTTTCGATTCGGAAATACACAAACATATTGACGTCTTATATAAAAAATAAACTCTCCAAGCTAATATCGTGTTAAATGTAAAAATTACCGAGTGATTAAAAAAAAGTTATTTTTTAACTGGCAATCTGAATAAAGAAAGTCGAATGCATTTAACGCTCTCGTCGCTTGCACCGTTTAATGGCAACGTTTATCCGAATTGCCTATGGTCTGTACACATGTTATTACATGGGTGTGGCGGCCGAATTCTCTCTTTGCCTGTCGTCCAATTTATGCATGCAATGTCGAGAAAAAGAACACGCGCCCTGAACTTTATTGCGACACATAAATTCCTGTTTCGTAACGAATTAAAACGGCGATATTGCTTTTTGCATGTAGACATGTCGGTGCGAGCGCGGGCCAAGTCTAATGTTCGTTTTATTGCATCTGATATTGTATGATATACTGTTATATTTAAAATGTTTACAACGCCTGATAAGATTACAAATCACTTCTAATAGGTTAACTTTGATTTGAATCTGATTTCGTTTCGTGAAATGTATAATATCTCAGTAAATGTTTTTGTAGAACGCTTTGATTTTTTTTCAATTATAGGTACGTTACGTTACCTACAGTGAAAAGTCAGCAACACGTTTGGGTCATAGTAGTAAAAAAACATAGAGAACAGCATAAAGATCCTCTCACATAGAAAAAAAAAGGTAGTCGAGCCGACCCTGTCAATTATCGACCCATTTCAGTCACCTCCATCTCTGTAAGACTATGGAGCGTGCACTTAACAATAAACTCCTGGCTTACCTGGAAGGTAACGATCTCCTCAGTGACCGTCAATACGGATTTCGCCGACCGGTCAACTGGGGCCCTTCTTGTGTATGCCACACACTTATGGAGTGAGGCCATCGAGAGACACGGTGAAGCTCTTGCCGTGTCACTCGATATCTCTAAGGCTTTTGACAGAGTTTGGCACGCTAGCCTTATAAGCAAGCTTCCTTCGTTTGGTATTCCTGATGGCCTTTGCACCTGGATATCGGATTTCCTGAGTGACCAGTCAATACGAGTAGTCATTGATGGCTACTGTTCTGACCTCCAGCCTATTGACGCCGGCGTTCCTCAGGGATCGGTCCTGTCCGCAACTCTATTTTTGCTGCACATAAATGATCTGCTTATGCCCGGTATCATTGGGTATGCAGACGACAGCACAGTTACGGATAGATATTTATCGGATGCAAGGGCCAGTAAGGAAGAAACCCAGTCTTGTCGAGAGGCCATGGTAAGCCGTGTGGATGCGTCCCTTCAAGCAGTCTCCTCTTGGGGTGATGCTAATCTGGTGACGTTCAACGCTACCAAAACACAGGCGTGTCTGTTCTCCACGAAACGGAGCAAATTCGAGCTTGCTCCGACTTTCCGGAATGTACCTGTCGCAGTGACTGATAGCCTAGAGCTTCTTGGTGTTCATCTCACTGCCAATCTCAACTTCGGCCAATATATCGAGTCCAAAGCAAAGACTGCAGCAAAAAAGCTTGGGATCCTTTCCAAGGTTAGGCGGTATTTGACCCCAGGACAGCTTCTAGCATTATATCAAGCCCAAGTCCGGTCTTGTATGGAATATTGCTGCCACCTATGGGATGGATCAGCCAAATACCAACTGGCTGCTTTGGACTCAATTGAGCGGCGTGCTGAGAGTGCATCGTCGTATAGTTGCACGGCTATCGGTTTTTTACAGGCTACATTTCGGTGAGTGTGCGATGGAATTACACGCGTTAATTCCACCAGCCCCTTTTCACCATCGGGATACAAGACGGAGGCGAGCGTTCCATCCTTACGTGGTAGACATTCCACACATCCGCACAGCCCGCTTTGGTGCCTCGTTCCTAATGCGCACCGCAAAGGAATGGAATTCTTTGCCTCCTTATGTGTTTCCCGATCATTACAACCTGGCCGTCTTCAAGGCAAGAGTGAATAGGCTGTTTCTAGGCAGGCATGATCCATCTTCGGCCGCATCATCACTTACCATCAGGTGAGATGGCGGTCAAATGTCTGCCTATAAAGGATAAAAAAAATAAAAATAAACAGCGAAACTAAGCTCTTTCTCAAAACGGCGATTTTCCAGGAACAAGTTTTATATGCCAACCATTGGAAATAGCTGAAAAGCCTATTTTTGCTTCTTTAATCTACACAGTCTGCGCCCAAAACGTTAAGTGTGACAACTACAGATTTATCCCTTGATATATCTGTGTAATATAACTCTCTCAA
>PQWD01005784.1:8770-66517 GCA_019425675.1 Leucinodes orbonalis
TATGAAGAAACATTTTATCAGAGTTATATACTAAAGGAGATTTACTTAAAAGAAATTAAAAGCGGGTTAGAATTATAGGATGTATGTCTAATGTATACATTTGAAATCAGCTTAAATCCTTTGATGTAAGAAAGTGTCTCATGCACCTTAAATATCGTTACTCACTTTTATAAGAAAAATGTAATTATGGAAATATTATATTTTTGTAATCATCTACTCAAGGAAAACTTATAATAATCAAAATTTTTAATGTTTTGTTTAAATACTCAATGCTTGCTTATTAATAGGTTGAAATATACTGTTAACTCTTTTTTTATATACATTTTCTATAATACATAATATTCAGAAAAATATAATATTATGTTAAATATTGTAATAACTTAATTGTTCTAAAGTCAATGAATGACTAACATTAATTTCGACTGAACAATGTAATTATCGAATAGGTATGTATTTATATTGTATGGAATATACAAATTGTATTTCTAAGATTTTCCTAACCTAATATGTGCTAACTTTTTTATTGAAAATATCGTGTTTCAGTACTTTTAATGTACCTATAAACTTTAGCATTGTTGATATTAAATTTTCAAAGAACTGAAGTGCAGTTTCCATTATACATACATACATTATTCCATTCACTTACGATATTATAACTGTTACTTGATAAAATACTCAAAGTATTAGGCATAGAATAATGTAAGGTATTTTCACTGATATAAGTGAAAAATATTTGTATAAGAAATTAACAAGTAATTTTTAACCCTTGACTATACTTTCTTGAAAATTTTGAAATGTATACCTATCCGTTTTCCAGTTGTATGAAGTTCCATGTTTTGAACTTTATTAAAGCCCAATTTTTGTTCTTAATTTAAAATTAATATCAGTACATTGTCACTTTATATTTATTTAAATTAATAATTTTATTTGTTGCCGTTTCTAAGATCAAGTACGAATGCATTCTTCATAGGTAGATAACCTTGGTTCAGTTTTATGCAGATTTGTACTAGGAAATGAAAGTACAAGAGTTGGTTGAATGAGAGGTAATATTTTTGTATGAGACTAGGATATCTGTCGTACCGAAACGATAAGTCTTTATACTATAAATACATTATTTAAGTCAATGTAAGTGCTTATACCGATTTATGAATAAAATGTTGAATTTTTTTAAAATTTGACTTTTATTTGAAATACACTACTGTCTTAATCCAGATCAAGTTCACTACTTCCACCAAATACATATAAACTATACAATAGTAGGAAGGCCTTTGTCCAAGCATTTTGCCTTTGAATACACTCGCTGGTCCATTACGTCAAATGAGGCTTTGACGATTTACATGTTGGTAAATTGCTTAAGCCTCGTTTGCTAATCGAGATTGTGGCGATGTCATACACAAACGCATTTTCTCTTTTGGAATTTGGAATTGCCTTTCAATAAAATCGCCTCAACATTCATCCCTCAACAGAGATGAATAGTCCTGTACTGGGTTTGCTTCGGTCCCAATATGTAGACAAACTTTTTTCTCTTTACCATCAATAGATGAAGGCTTGGTCTTCATAAATTCCGCGTAACTAAGTTTATTATGATTATATTGATCGATCCAATTCAGTATCATTATCATCATAAAGTCCCACTGCAGGGCACTTACCTACTCATACAGCAGAGCTATAGCGCGATTTGATTATAACCCACTATATAATATCCATTGTTTTTTTTTAATTTCTACAACATGTAATTCAAAATATTAATTTCAGTCCTTCATTACCATGAACAAGATAGCCTTGAACTCTACACTAAAATTCACCATCTTTTTTCGTGAAGGTTTGTTGATTTATACTATTACTAGCTTTTGCCCGCGGATTCGCTCGCGTTGAATTCGGTATAACATGGCTCCACTTTCCTGCGAAAAAGTGTGTGTGTTCCTTAAAAAAGGGGTTCTTTATTGTCCTAGTTTTTAAAGTGAAAAGCAAAAAATTGGTATGCGAAGCGCATTAAAATTAAAATTATTCTGTTTTCGTTACCAGGAAAGGGGAGCCATGTTATCCCGAATTTAACGCGAGCGAAGCCGCGGGAAAAAGCTAGTATGATATATTACTATACATAGGATTCCCCCCCACAGCTTTAAACGTTTTGGGGTCTATTTCCGAAAAAAAACAATATATACATATAAATCACTCATCACAAATATATATATATTATATATCAGTATAAAGGTTTTTGGGTAAATTTCTGAATAAATAAATATATATATATATTAGATAGATTAGATATATTATATATATAAATATTATGCCGGACTTTTTTCAGTATCACTATACACCCCCTCAATTGAAAGGAATAAAACCTATTCTAGGTTACCTTCTATCAACATACCAAGTTTCAATAAAATCTACCTTAAAACTGCGGATATGATACTTCCTCCCCTATTTGAAGGGTTGGGGGGTGGAGTTTTGAAAAAATATATGCCATATTTTTTCGTTTCTGACAAATAGTCCGCATACCAAATTTCAGCATCGTACTACAAAAATTGCGGAATGTTCCATACAAACTTCCAACCCCTATTTTAGGGAAGTGTGGGGCGAAAACGGGACGAAAAGTAGCCTGAAACCTATTCTAGGCTACCTTCTATCAACATACCAAGTTTCAAAAAATCCGTCCAGCCGTTTAGGCGTGAAAGCGTAACAAACAGACAGACAGATATACTTTCACATTTATAATATTAGTATGGATATGGATGATACTTGAAAAACTAACGATAACAAACGAACGGTCGAATAAACTCTCTCAGCTCAGCTGTCCACGTGGCAAAAACAGACGGGTCCTGGGGCCTTGTTACTTGAGTTAACTAACATAATGAGTTTCACAGTTGACTCGTTGAAATTGGAGCCAGTCAGATCTCTAATAGGTTACTTATATGGAATAAGAACTACAATTGGTTCATAATTGATAATTGAATTGGCTAAAGTTACTGAAAAAAGAGCGTTGTTGGCTCATTGGTGTGGACTGTTGCCTTGCGATCTGGAGGGTGCAGACTCAAACCCCGCCACGTATTTTAATTTTCTTAAATTTTAAGACTGTTTATCCGACGCTCTTAAAAATCATCGTGAAGAAACCTGCGCACTCCTGCTAAGAGATTTAAAGGTTGTGCATGAAGTCGGCCAATACGCACTGGGCCTGCGTGGATGAATAAGGTCTAAGACCCTATACGGGTAGGCTCGTGCCCTTCGGTGGGGACGTATAATGAGCTGTGATAATGCGTTCAAAAGGTAGGAATTATGAGCCCGGTACCTTTGCCGCAGTAGCCGAATTCATAAACATTAAACCACGTCACAGGGAGTCATGAAATGACAAACAAAACATAATAGTTATATTGAACGTGGTTGAAGATTTATTTGAGACCTTATTTTATTTTTTATTTATAGTACCGGAAGAGTTGAACACTGTCGTGTAGCCCGAAAGGCGATTACTAATAGCGCTTGTGTCAGAGAGTCATTACTGAATATACTTTTTGTAATTTCTCGTACAACAATTTTAATCAAAAAGTTACATTAATCATGGAAACAGTATGAATTTACAATTGAAATTCACAAAGTCTCTCTTTAACCATAGCTAGTGTTTTTAATTTACACACTTTTATTGACATTAAGTTCGTACAAAAATATTATTTCATTTCATAGCCGTTAATTGTTCTCTTATTCGATCGCAATTGTAGCATTTTATGAAAACGCAATAGGTACTTACTATAACAAATCGAGGTTATCGATTGGATAATAAATTATATCACAAACAAGAGAACTCTAATTAAATAACGGGTTATAAAACATTGATAAAACGGCGGCGGTAACCGACGGCGATAAAATTGATTGTCTCTGATTTATTTAGTATCTTGTTATTTAGTACTCAACTTTCGTTCACCCGAATCAGGTTTCCGTAGTGTAGCGGTTATCACGTGTGCTTCACACGCACAAGGTCCCCGGTTCGATCCCCGGGCGGAAACATGACAATCCTTTTGGCAATTACTTAATATTTGCTATGCTTTTTAACTTTTGTGATACACTTCAGGAAATAGGTCTCCCTCCCTTTTGCGCCAGATATCCCTCCGCTCAGCTCCGATCAGCTTTCTACCTCCAGCCTCCACCAGCAACTTTTCGCAAGTCGTCGGTACATCCGGCCGGAACAGAAGTCGTTTGCTCCATTGGCCATTAGTTCTGCGACATCCTCAACCAGAATGCTGCCACATAATATTTGTTTTTTATCTAAACGAAACTTTACGTTATCCGACGCTCTTACGATAAAGGAAAACATCGTGAGGAAACCTGCGCGCGCCTGCGAAGACATGAGGGAGTGCGTGAAGTCGGCCAATCTGCACTGGGCCCGCGTGGACGACTAGGCCTATGCACCCTATACGGGTAGGCTCGTGCCCCTTGGTGGGAACGTTTAATGCGCTGATGATGATAATGAATTTAATTTGAATTAATTTAGTTTTCTATGTCTCTAAAATTTATGATCACGACGAATTATTTCTACCGTAACATATTCAAAAAGTGTCTTAGAAAAATATGCCAAGGATCGTGGAAGTAGTATTGTAGTGGTAGCTTATTCCATAAGTCACAGGTGTTTGATTCGAATAAATGATTTTAACATCACATTCCCCACCATGTTACTAAGGCTTCACATACAAGCCTACCGTATATCGTACCCGGCTATTTTTGGAGTTTCGTTAGCATAACTTTTGTAGCGCCGTATAAAGGCAGACGCACACTAAGGCACATTTCGGCAACGAATTAAACCTATACATTGAACTAAGATACTACAATATATGAATTTTATAACCGTCTTATCAATCGCTGTTATCACTGTTTCGATAACATAAATAACCTAGTTTCGCGAAGCGTTGGATATGCCTGTTTGTCTCTTCTATTCGGCCAAATATCCCGGTTTAGAGACATTCAAAATAGTTACAACTCTATTTATGAAATGTTAAATTAGGTGAATTATGGTTATACATAAAAGGAAACATTATTTAATCCAGAATTGGGATGCTGACTGTTCAAACTTTTTCGTGCTTATGTCGTACTGGCCGAATAGAACTCATAGGACACTATTTAAAAACGAAAAGTGAAAAGAAGATCATTCACATCAGGCCAAAACCGAGGGCCAAAAGACGTTATTAATATTGTAAAATATTAATTATTTTTTTATATATATTTTTATAATAATTACATAGTACAAGTAACACAATTTCAATTCAATTCAATTCAATTTATTAGTTAAACATAGGTCAAACACTCAAGGTGGAACAATTATACAATAGTATCACTATGTCTTGCCTCTGAAAGGCGTACAAATATATAAATATGTCAAGATAGGTTTAAAATAATCCTAAATTTCATAATGAGTGAATACAATACAATATCAATGTCAAACAGGATGTCAGTTCAAAAAAAAAAAACATTAATTTTAAACAATACAAGTTTTATTCAGTAACACTATAATATACTTAATTGACTAGGAAATTAAAAAGTTTCTTCTTGAATATTTCAAAGATGGCGTCTTTTATTGTTTTAGGTAACTTGTTATAAATTCACACACACAAGTACCGAGTTTTTATTTATTCTGGTACAAGAAGCTATGAGTAACAGCTATGGTATCACAGCTACGTTACAGTTTAGTACTAGTCCAAACGCTGATTTATAGATCGTATGAGCTACTTTTTAAGATCTGTCAAAATAATGTGTCTCCATTGTTTTGCCATACACGAGGTATTCTATTGCGCGACTACACTCCGACGTTAACTGATGAACTTTTAATACCTGTACGCGTTTTAATCAATCAAATTTAACAAGACAATAATTGGATGTACTTGGATGTAATAAACTTTATAATGAGCCTTTCAGAATTATATATAAAGTATTTCGTATGCATAGCAATTCGCCCGCTCGTCCGAAACACCTAAGTGTAATTCAAGCTTTACATCCTTAGCTGTCGTTCTGACAGCGGATACGTTTACTGAGTGCTTTTGATGTATATTTGAAGGTGGATCTCGTAACGTAAGACTCTCCCAAATTGACCTTATACTTGAGCAAATAATAAATGTCACACATTCGCAGTTTATTTGCAATGTGTTTTACATGATTATTCGTTTTCGGTATGTTTATTTGCTGTTATTTTAATGTATTACCTACTTTTATTTAAATAAATATGATTATAAATATACATAAGGGAATATGTGTTTTTTGAGTTAAGCTGATTAATGCTTTGATAAATAAATATTATTATAAATAAAAGTATGTTAATAAGAGGTTTTGTTGTTGTGAGGAAGAATCTGTATACCAAACGTCCACGTGTAAGGCATAAGCTTTCATTAGCGGTAAGGAAGACTTTAATTAAGCAAAAAATTGCTTAGAGCTGTTATATAGTATTTAAACACGACAGTATTTAGTATTTAATAAATAGGAAGAGTAACTTCACGTCTTTTTTTCGCGGTTATTGCAATGATGTAAAAAAGTGTTCCGAATGCAGTGACAGCACACATACACATATTTCGAATTTCGAACACATTTACCTAAACAAAAGAGTACAAACTGTACTCTCCTCGACGGTTCGTTTTAGAGGCACGAACTGCGTATCTACTTGTATATATTATACAGAATATCATTGGGTGATTGAATTAAATGTACCCACTCTAAGAACGTATACGAACTCTTTCATATAACCCATTGAACACCGGGAATCCAGAAACAATAGAAAATCTATTGTGTCTGGCGTTTTAAAGCATCATTGGCGGTCAATAGGTTACAACATTCAACCACAAAGATCAGGCCACTACAGTACGTCATATAGGTTTAATAAGCTTAATCAGAATAATGTTAATACTAGTAACATCCGTATTTTTATTAGTTATAAGTTAGCAAGCCTGTCAAAGTTTTTGAATAGTTTAGAGATTTATCTGTTTTTGATACTACACATTACACTGTCACCTAGTACTCTTTTTAGTTTAAGTTTATTTTGTAAATTAATTATTATTTTATTATGTTATTGATCCGCGCCTGGGACAAAAGAATTGGTTAGACAGGGAAAATGGAATTTCATCTATTTAGATTTATAATATACTTAAATGTGTAAGAATACTATTCAATCTTGATCAATTAACATCGTGTAAGTCATACTTCATAAAATATAATATACTTACTGTAACATGCCTCTATATATTGGAATCCTGTAAATTTGTAAAGAAAAACCACAACCTTTATTCAGCCAATACTAAAATTAGAAGAAATAATAGATATAAAATAAACTTAATTGTCCGCAGGCTACATCCCTACAAATAGTTAGATCAGGCCCATATTGGATGACTATATCGATTTATAACAATATACCAAACAAAATAAAAGAATTACTAAACTATCAAAATTTCACAAAAACACTAAAAACACATCTCTTACAAAAAGCATATTACACATTAAACGATTTTTTGAAGATAAGGAGTAATGGATTGTTAAGCTAATAAACTTATGTATCTCTGTTATAAATAAATTATATGTACGTCGCTCTCTTATTTTTGCAGTGCCCTTGCAGGGTGTCACGTGATCAATGTACCTACAGCTTTATTTATGTAACACCAGTGCAATACCATGTGACTAGCAGAAATAAATAAAATAAATAAATATTTATTTTGGCAAAATATAGCAATGTGTCTGTGTCTTACAAATAAATGCATAGTATTATTAAAAAAGAAAAAAAAAGCTTACTAAATTTTTTATAGATACATTTTCCTAATACTTAATATGATAAAAACTGTGAATATAATTTGCTTTATATAATTATTTTGATAACAAAGGATATGATTCTGTACAAAACACATTTTTTTAAAAGAGTGACTACTGAGTTCCTTTCTTAATTCTACTCAGTTGAAAGCTACCGTCCGAACCAGTGGTAGCTTCATTTGACTTTCATCAGTGTTCTGTAAGGACCTAAACAGAATAAACACTTTTCATTTTCATTTTTCATTCATAGAAAATAATATTGAGGCCCATATTCTAGAGCGAGATTCAACGTTGATCGTTAACTATGTTGGAAAGGGATGGCGCTATTTATCGTGTAGAGAGCTCTCCCTTTCTAACTCTATTCAAGTAAAGATCAATGCTTGAGTCTCGTTCTAGAATACAGGCCTAAGAGTTAGCAATTACCCTGTCAACCATATTTCAGGGACCACTGATGTATATAATAAAGACCATTGAGTATTGACCATAATTTAGTTGTCATGTACAAAAATTATAAAAATAAATAAGTTTATAAATACAACTATCGTAATTTAAATTAAATATAAGTTTTAATAAAATACACAAAAGTTAACATTGTTTCCGCCCGGGATCGAACCGGGGACCTTGTGCGTGTGAAGCACACGTGATAACCGCTACACTACGGAAACTTGTACAAAAGAATTGAAATTATCAAACAGCATTGAGTCTGGGGAAACCTGTGACCTTTTACTTTCATTTGATTGGATTTGGAAGTTGTAGATAGTTAGCTAAGACCCTCGGGGGAACTAGGACGCTAAGACCATAACACATTAAAGATAGCATTGTTTTATCTTTGAGTATCCAAAGTGTGGTATATTCGAGTATATAAGATATCTGTGGATAGATTGAGAGATACGATAACTGTTTTAGGAACAAATTACTATTATTATTTAAAGGAACATAATTTACTAAAACTTTTTAATAAAAGCCATATTCGTGTAAATAAGATTGCTTATTGTTTAACTGTCATTAATTTTATCAACTCATGATTAATTTGGTGGCTCGTATAATTTTTTTTTTTTTTGATAATTTGGTAACTAATAAACATTTCCGTAACTTTTAAAAGTGTAATTTATTACACTAACAAAGGGGTAAGCAGCTTTAGAATCAAACAACACCTTTCTAAAAACGGTACTACACTATTGACGAATATTTATGTGATAAAAATCCGTGGTCTTAAACTGCTCAGCTATTTCAGTGTTTGATATATGTTACATTAAGGAATTGTTTTTAAAAAAGGCTACACTGTTGAGTTTTCTTGGGTGCTTCTTTCTCAACAGGCCAAACCACTGAAGCGCTTTTTTTCAAAGCATCAAAACTCATATTTTTAGTTTAGTATTTTAATTGTTTTTTATTATAATTTTGTATATTTTTTGAAGTTCATAAGTGCTTTTTGTAAGCCTAATTTGAAATAAAATGTTTTGACTTTGACTTGACTTTGACTTTATCTGTAAGAAGCACTAACTCAGGTAAATAGCTGATTCTGACTAATATAATACTGATTTGTTACAGTATTAAATTGCTCTGATCTAAATGAACTGGGTTCCGGTGATTTTTATTTTGGTTCACTAGCGTTTGTTACAAAGTATGAACTTAACTACTTTGTTAATAAATTTAATTCTAAATGAACAAGCATTAAGGTAAGTACAACATGCAATAGAAGAAAGACTCTATCTCTGCTTCTCCTATCCATTTTTCACCAGCGAACTTTCGCCGTCGGTCCATTGACTAACGACTCAAGAAAAAGTCAAATTTTCATCAGTATAAATACAGATAACTATCTATACATATTTTTTTTAAATGTACCAAATCCTCATTTTCTCCAATTATAAAAAAAGAAATTTTTCACAATAATTTCATTCAGATGGCGCAAATATGGCTTTGTTAGTTTGCTTTGAAACATTTGTGAAAATATTATTCGCAACGGGACGTGGGTGGTACACAGCAAATACATTACACTTTGCGCTATAGGCCACCCAATACACAGAGGAAATCAGCTGGGTACGCGAAAATAATTGTTCCACAGACTTTAGAAAACTTAGACAAGACAAGCGGAGTTATGTTAAAATATTTTAGTATAATAGTACAATATTGATTTCATTCAGATACTTGCCCGCAGCTCGATTTATTTTAGTAAGTGATAAATAGTCCTCATTCCAATTTTTGCCTTTCTATTTATATATTTAGTATGGTGATAGGTGATCCTTTTCCAGGATACCACCTATCAACATACCAAATTTTGTCGAAATTCGTTACGCTATTTAGGCGTGAAAGCGTTACAAACAGACAGAGTTACATTCACATTTATAATATGAAGTATTGATTTTGCAACACAAATTTTACTTTGGAATAGGTAATATTAATAAATGAATGGTTATGTCAAAAAAAAAACAGGTTTGTTAGAGATATTTCCCGCTGTTATTAAATCAAGCGGATATTCTTCTATTAAACCTTCAATTTATAAATAAACCTTGATCCTGCAGATTATCAACAACAATCAAATTGTTTGTCTGAAAAATCCTTATTTTAATTATGAAACACCGTGTCTGTCGGTTTTTAGGTGCCTGTAGACTAAAGTAGTCGTCCCGGTATGACGTCTACACCGTTCTATAGCAAGGAAAACAATCGCGTTCTCTTAGTTACCCTAGAGAATTATCAGGACGAATGAAGTTCATTGCCAATACTTTTATCAAACTGTTTTCAACAATCAAATATCTTAACTGATGCCCATTATGCTCAACAGGTAATTCTGAAACTTTTAACAGGTACCTATTATGTCCGAATCCTTGAATTTGCTTTAATTGCCTAAAGAAAAATCAAATCTCTTACGCAATGAGAAAAAAGATTTATAAGCTATTTTTCTACATTAAATTGTAAAGTATTTGCAGTATAATTTATTTCTGATGAATCCTGCCTGTCAGAATGAGGTACTCAAAACTTATTAGATTTTATTTTTTATTGTATTTGGTAGTTTATATACTAGTTCAAACTAATAAAGAGCGTCGGTGGCTCAATGATGCTGACTGCTCTCCTCCTACCGGGAGGGCTGAGGTTCAAATCTCGTCACGTACCAATGTGTTTTCGAATTTTCGAAATTATTTGTACATTATCCGATGCTCTTACGGTGAAGGAAAACATCGTGAGGAAACTGGCGCGCGCCTGCGAAGAGATTCAAAGGTTGTTCGTGAAGTCAGCTAATCCGCACTGGGCCTGCGTGGACGACTAAGACCTATATACGGGTAGGCTCGTGTCCCTCGGCGGGAACGTTTAATGAGCTGATGATGATGATGATGAATTAAAAAAAATTAATTTGATATCCGATTAAAGCATGGGAGTAGATTGTTAAATTGGGAAAACAAACTTTATGATTACATTTCAACAATTTCAGAACTCAATAAATAATTACTGGCTTTTCGTAACTTATTTATTGTACATGACGTATATTGGTGTAATAAATTATAATCGTCGTTTCCTTTTTCTGCGTTGTTGTACAAAATGCGGTGTGACTTAATTTGGAAGGACTTAAATTTGACATTCATAAAAAAAAAGTAGTTTTTGTTTAAAATATGCCAGAAAAGGCATGAAATTACAGTTATATAACATGCATCAGTACTTTATGCAGATTTTTAGCTACCTGCATATCAGCTGGCCTTATATCTTTGTATATCATTGATACCCGTGTCAAAGCTAGTCCAGTATCATTGAATTAAATTGATTGAAAACTTAGAAGCAAAAACAAATTTAACATTCCTTTCTTTGCTCCACATACCACCATCATAATTTATCATCGAACAGGCTTCGATTCAACAAATATGATTGTTTCAAATAAATTACATTGCAAGCGTATTTGAAGCATATTTTTTTATGACTTTGAAATCAAAACCTCGTTTATACGAGTGTATTACGCCTACAGATCTGTCTGCAGATTTTAATACAAAACTTGTTCAACTATAATGTTATTGGTTGCCAATGATGTAAAAAAGTATGGATTCGTGATATGCTCACAAAACAATAAAAAAAAGTGTTCCGAATGCAGTGACAGCACACATACACATATTTCGAATTTCGAACACATTTACCTAAACAAAATTGTACAAACTGTACTTTCTTCGGCGGTTCATTTTTGAGGCACGGATGGCGTATCTACCTTTATATATACAGAATATCATTGTTGGTTGCCCTCGACTTATGTGTCACATGTAGCAGAGTGTATTATGTATATAATTATTTGATAGAATCTATTTTCAACTGTTTAAAATTGAAGTATCTACTTAGCGGTAATTATTCTAATGCAATTGTGAAGGAAATGGTCGCTGGTGGACACTATGTAGTGTGGTTGGGGATTTATTAAACAAAATTAAATGAACCTTAACGAATTTTTCCTATATCTTTATACCTATAAAAGAAACACCATAATCTGTAGAATTGTATGATCCTCAAAGTTGAAGTTAATCTTAAATACTATATAAAACCTACTCCCAAGAATATGATCTTTTGAATTCCCCTTTCATTAAATTATGAATAATACCCATTCCCAAAAACAGAACCTTTGATTACATTAGAAAATTCCAAACTTATTTGATCACGGATCATTCGATCTGTAGTATTTTATTTCGAAAAACATGCCAGTACCATGTCTACTCCGTAACCATGACCTTTATGCCTACTCTAAGGTAATTCCACAAAATAAACAGAAAGCTTTAACAAAAGGTACATTCCGCTTACCCTTAGGGCTAAATACAATCTCGTATAAAACAATAAGCGTTGCGATCGTAGGGCCAAGTTTTCTTAATTTTTGCAATAAATTTAAAAACTCCTTACATTTGTCTTGGATCTTTTTATTAATGTTAGAGCCCGTAATTGCTGTGGTGCTCCTAAAGGAAGACTGGAAACGGTATTAATATGAGTTATGATAAAGTTTATGTCTTTTCCGTTTTTCCTGAGTAGGTAAAGAAGCCAAGCTGGATTATCTTTATTACCTACAGTATACTCATAAAAATACATTCAAAGTGAGTTGAAACTGTGATTGACCAAGATGTATGAAGTGACTCTATCACTTGCTTTATCTTCTAAACGATTTACAGATAAATCGAACTAAGTAGGCTGTTGACTTCACAAAAAATGATCACAAGATTGATCTATAAACGATACATTTTAGGTTATCTACAATTTAATTCAAAACTTGAACGGAAGAAAAAATAATGATTTATGTAAATACATTTCATTTTTTTTCTAGATATTGAAACAAATAATAAAAAATATCAACCATGTGTTTATAATATTTTCAGTAGATATGAGAAAGAGTTACTTGGCCCACTATTTACTAAGTGATCAGATTAAACAAAGGAACGACATAGTGCATAATTTTGTACGAATTTGCCGGTGGCTAGACGGAAAAGTTGAATCTTGTTATTAATATCCTAAAGTAGCGTTTTTTCTAAAGCAATATGCTTTTACTTTTCAAACTGTTTCATTTTTCGCATAAAAATAGTAGTAGATTTATAATGGGGAGACCTATGTTCAACAGTGGTCTGTGATAGTTTGATAAGTAGATAGTAGTAAATTTTCTACGTATAAGTGATGTTTTTATAACGGCGGACTTCACGCACTACTTTCGCAGATTTCCTCATGATATTTTTCTTCACCGTAAGAGCGTCGAACAATTTGAAAAAACAAAACACATTGGAACGTGTCAGTCTTTGAACCTGTACCCTCTAGGTCGGAAGTAACATTCCACACCAATGAGCCACCGACGGTATATGCCTGCGTCGCTCGCGTTAAATTCAAGGGACACGGTTCCTGGTTATGAAAAAGGAATATTATTGTACGTTGCAGTAGATGATAAGTATTATACATTTTTTCAACATTTAGCTTCTTACCTTAAAAACTGCGAAATATCCAATTTAAATTTGCACCCCTATTTTAGGGAAGTGAGGCATTAATGTTAGAAAAAAGTAGCATATTACAGGCTAATGCTTAGTTTGGAGCTAGACGACGCTGTGTGAATGTCTGCGGATGTTGTATTTATTTATATGGATGATTATGCATTGTTTATAGTGCTACATAACACTGTGTGTATGGATTGTAATTATCGATGACCACCAATCACGTCATGCTGAAATTCATGTCCTTAAAAGGTAAAGTTCAATTTAGTTGTAATGTTGTGTTTCCCGATATTCATAATTTGCAATCACTGGTGTTGGAATTAATACTAATAGCCAGGAGGCTCCAAACGACTTTATCTTAAGGTTCCAGTTGTTAGACGTAAAATTCGTATTGGTGTATCACCAAAACTTAATTGGTTTTTCAGCAGGATACACCAAAATATATACTTTGTATATCTTGACATTTAAATTAGTTCATCGTCCAAGCCCCTTTGTGGGATGAAATAATTCCTTTTTTGTAACCATTTCGTTGCAATTTGCAGTACCTACTTTTATATTATATATATGTGATTCTGCCTAATAATATAACAGGAATATGGTCCTTTTTTGGGATGAAGATCTCCAGTTTTCTACTTCACTGTCAACTTTTCATGAAAAAAACTCAATAACAAAGGCATTGAAGGAGGCCTTTATTCTGCAGTGATCCTAATGGATATAATACTCGAAGTAGCTTTAGAAGAGGTATATAAAAACGTCAAATTAAACGAAAAGACCAAAATAAAGTTTAAAAATTGTGTTAGGTTCTAAATAAGATTTATATCAAACACACACACACATTAAATTTGTTCCAATTCGCTTGTTGATTCCATTTGGCTCATCTGAAATTGACATGCACACTAAGTGGTTAGCTTTTAATATAAGAAAATAAATTTTATAAAAAGTATAAGTTTAATCTATGAGTTTTTTATTTGCTTTAATGCTGGATGGGTTTATATTAGTTTATTATGTTCGCATATTTACAAGCATAATAGCCACTGCTGTACAAAACCTCCCTGGATATCTTTTTACACTTGTTTTTTTTATGTCATGAGTGTACAGGTATGAGCGTCATTGGCTCAATGGTGTGGACTGTCGCCTCCCTACCGGGGGGGCTGAGGTGCAAATCCCGACACATACCAATGTGTTTTCGAATTTTCGAAAATATATGTACGTTATCCGACGCTCTTACGGCGAAGGAAAACATCGTGAGAAAACCTTCATGCACGCCTGCGAAGAGATTCGAAGGTTGTGTGTGAAGTCGTCCAACCCGCACTGGGCCCGCGTGGACGATTAAGGCCTAATCACCCTATACGGGCAGGCTCGTGCCCCTCGGTGGGGACATTTAATGAGCTGATGATGATGAAGTGTACAGGTCAGTCAGGACGCTCACCTGATGGTAAATGATACGCCTGACCATGACAGAGCGGCATTGAAGGAGACCAACAACTGATAGAGAGTTATTATTCTCCGTCAATGTCGCACTGCGCCCGACACCAGAGAATAGTCTTTTTTACATCATTAAGTGAACGGGACGGTCAGATCACTTACCTGGTGATAAGTGATACGCATAACTATGACATATGCAGTGTTGAAAAGAAAGAGTAGCTTCCGATTATTCTCCGTCAACACTGGTCTGCGCCCGTCACCTGAGACGACAATGTTAGATCTCTCGTACCCGCTAATTTTACTAGCTCTCATCCCAAAACACAGAAGTGCAAATCACTCCTATTTTACGGAACGATATCTCTTATTGCGATACCTACTCGTACCTAAACGAGTCAATACCGAGAAAGACCTAAAATAATGAAATGTAATGGTATTCATTCACCAACTCATAAGGCTCATCGCATTACTTTTTAAGTATACTTATTTTATCATTTGTAATCCATTTTAATAAAGCGTATCATCCCTCTGGGTACATTGGGGTAGATGACAAAGGTCTAAGCAAGATTGAAATACATTCTTGTTCATATTTATTGTTCTTGAAAAATGGGTTTCGAAATTTCTATTTGGCCCACTCGATTTATATGAAGCCTCAAAATTTAATTATGTTTGTGAACCATATACGGGTATATATAAGGCATTTGGTTTCTAATCTTACGACTTACCCCTGTAGAAACCAATCATATTGTATTTGAGAATGCATTTCGTCATAACTGCTGAACTGTTTGCAGTATATATTAATTTATATATTATAGTAGAACTTAATTTTATTTTTCAGGACCAAATATACTTGCGACCTTTGTTAGTTCTTTAACTACTTTATTATTTTGAAATAAATATTTAGTGAGCTCGATAAATGTATCTTCATTATATAAATTAATACGTATATTAAGCCTTTATTACTTTAATATTAGATTAAACTATCACAATTAATAAACTTCAATACTAAAATCCTATTAAAGTACCTTTAAATGTATTATAACCAAAGTGGCCAAGAACTAGATAAAACAACAGAAGTATATGAAGGAACTAGTAATGGATGGGTTGTGCGTGCTCTGAATGTAAATTAGGGAACCAGACCCCTATCATAAGGGATTGTTCCGACAGGGTGAACGAACTGCCCGTTTATTTGTTAAGTAATCAAACTTTACTTGTGTTAAAATTGGTAAAACTTTTGGGCTAAAAGTGTTGTATTTTAATAAAAAATATCCACTGATAAATAAATATCCACTGACATTCACACAACGCTATCTAGCCCCAAGTTAAGCGTGAAGCCTGTTTTATAGGTACTAAACAACGGATAACATACTTATATACCTTTTTTTTGTAAATACATACATATTATACGTAGAAAACCATTACAAATAAACATGTTCATGCACACAAATGTTTGTACTGCCCGGGGATCGAACCCGGAACCCTTGGTGTTGCAGCCGACATCTCAACCGCTACACCAAATGGGTTGTCAATTTGTTCCATCAATCAACCTATAACGGGCCAAACCGTCTAGGCCACACATCATAGCTATGGAAAGATTAACCCGTAACCCATCATCGAAAGTGGATTTTTATTTTGTTTATCAAAGACCATCACTACAGTTATGATGTCCTCTACTGTATTGACATGTTAGCAGTCATGTGTCCTTATGTTAACCCTTGGTGTAGTGGCCGACGACTCAACCATTACTTTATTTATTTATTACACCAAATGGGTCGTCCAAATTACTTCTTTGTAATTAATCATTTTAAAAATCCGTACTTACTACTTTTTAAGTATTTTACTTTTAATTTTGTATCCTATAGGTGGAATCGATGAAATATTAAAGTGAGAACAACACTACCTTTTATTGTATAATTATGCTGAAAGGACACCCCAAGCTTACTTGGATTCGCAAAGTTTGTCAACGCTTTCTAACATAAATATCTATCGATAATCCCTTGTTAATCTTAGCAACCAAATAGCACTTAGCAACTAAACTAATTGTGATTCTGATCGTCGCCTTTACTAAAATCGTTAGGCCGCTGCTCAATAGTATCCCCTTACCTGTACTGAACCATTCTTTGATTAATTCCCATGATAACCCAAAGCGTTTTGACGAACTTACTTCGTTATAAGGCAGGTTTGGTAATGGTATATGAATAATTGTAATATTTTCTTATAGAAAGAACTGTGACTTTTGGCCAACACACGCAATGAATCTAACTGTCTAGCACACACATCTATAGCCAAGATTGGACCGTAACCCAAACAAAATGGGCCCAATACGGATTAGTAGTTAACGACTATCATTCTAAGGATTCTAAGGCGTCGGTGGACCTAATGTTGTCCTCCTACCGGGAGGGCTGAGGTTCAAATCCCGCCAAGTACCAATGTGTGATCTAAATTATATGTACATTATCAGACGCTCTTACGGTGAAGGAAAACATCACGAGGAAACCTGCACACGCCTGCGAAGAAATTCAAAAGGTATTCTTCTAACCACCACCATGCAGGTAGAAAGCCAACTTGCGATGTCTCTGGTAGAGGCTTGATAAGGAAGCGCAGGAATTGGTTTCCAGCAAAAAAAAAATCAATGAATTCATAAGTCACAAGTACTTAAACTAGTTTGAATCCGCTACTGAAGAGTTCATTCTACTACAGATAACAAATAATATTCTGGCAACAAAATTAGTAGTTATCCTGTTCAATGGCCAATGATTTAACATACTTTTCAACTTATCCAAATCCATATATCTTTTTGTGTTCCTAATGCTAATTACATACTCGCATATATGAGTAGTCTTTCCTGAAAAGTTAACATGTTTTAACTGTTATTTAAAAAACTGTTCTATGCATGCGAACTATTACAGTGTTCTACAGTAACTCACTATTAAAATGCACATTTCGTCCCTTATTTAGCAAGCTCTAAAACTTGGGTTTGTTGGTCTTTTCAGTTTGAAGACGGTTGACTAAACACGATTGTGAGCTATGAGATTAATATAATTATCAAAGGATTTATTTATCCTACATATTATTTTAGTATATATATTTAATCTGTGGTATTATATATTATGACCGTTGTATCGGTTCGCAAAGTTCCTTAATGAAACTCCTTTAGTTCTCTAACGAGCGCAGGTGAACTTTGAAGGTGAAAAAGTGCGCGCAACGGTATCAGGTATCACTTACACTGATACGGTTAAGTTTTTGTAGATAATAATATTTTGTTAGTAAGATTTCGTTTGAGCAAACTATGCTTGGAGTATTCGGGCTAAAATCAAAAGCAATGCGTGAAACATCTAAACATCTTAAGTTTTGTTTGTAGTCTATGCACGTCACAGGACTGATGGTCGTTGCAGAACACTCTTTCTGGTTTAAGATATTGAAGACTTCCAAATTCCAGAGTCACGATGAGGGATCAGTGAATTGGGATATCTGGCTTAAAAAATAGTGCACAGACCTATATTTTACACTGTTGAAGTAAGAAAAGATGTTAACAGCTATCAAACAAAAAATGCTTCTGTTAATTATTCGGTTGCATAGGTAGGTTATATAATAAAGGGTTTCCTCATGATGTTTTCCTTCACCGTAACAGCGTCAGATAACGTATATATAATTTCGAAAATTCGAATACACATTGTTACGTGGCGGGATTTGAACCTGCACCCTCCGGATCGGAAGGCAATAAGCCACCGACGCCATAGTGGAAGTTAACAACTACCATCCTAAATAGTAGACCGACGTCTCAAGACGGCTCGGTCGTCGGTCGGTCGATCAATCGAACGTACTAATCTCTTCGATGCGTTACTCCGCTAGAAACAAGAGATCACCATCTTTGTCGATCCTGCGCTACTTTTCGCCAATTATTGAAAGTTCAATGATTGACTTCAGGGAGTTCACGAAAATTAAACTCGACGACAACATCCTTCCAGTGATACCTAGGGCGGTCCACTGGGGGCGTCACCTCGTTGTCCCAGGTACGCTCTATTCTCAGGACAATCCCAGCTAGTCGATTCCTTATTAAATGAAAATCTTACGTGTCCGTCACTCCTTATACGTCTACGTACTCTGCTACAATCGAAAGTTTGTTATGGAACTCATTCCCGCTTTGTTTTCAGGAAACAAATACACTTAAGTCCGCAGCGCGCTCTACTTCTGTAGAGTTAATCATAAATTACTCTTTACTAAGTACCAAACTTATTTGTTGCATTCAAAAAATATATATATATTAAAATTTCGTGCGCGACTCACGGTGTATGTTCGCGATGAACTCCGAAACTACTGAAGCAAGTTTTATCCATTTTTTAAAGCATCTGCAATTCAATTACAGCTTGGGAGATGGTGTAGTTTTTATCTCAATTATTGACAGGATCTCCACAAGATATGAATGAGAAGTTTGACTATAATGGTCTTCTTATCAAAGCGTCAAAATCACTTAATATTCAGTTTTTTCAACCCACTGTGGTTGAATGGTCTAAGCGTTGAGAAGATTGCTGCTTGATCCAGATCCTGTGTGATTTTCGCCCACGAGGAGAATGCTAAGAGAAAGTTTTTGAAACTTTTATTCCAACACACATATGGTGGTCATTACAAAACAAATAGAACCTGTAACTTAGACTGCAGAACTGATCTGGCTGTCTATACATTTTATTACCGACTTGATTGGAAGAAGAGTTTACAACACATCTTTCAGATTTATATCAACTTAAGCTACCACTAGTTTTACTTCACAAAAAAGTTGTCAATTTGACACTGATAGCTACCACCCTATCTGTACACGTAGTTGGATAGGTTCCACATAATATCTTTTAGAGACAGCCAAAACGCACTGTGCGGTTGTTGTCCGCGTTTGTTGTTGGTAAGGAAGGCGAAAGAAACGGCGGTTTGCTGAACAGATTTAGTATAATTATTAGTAGGTAAATAGTTTACAGAATGCGTATATGCGACAATGGTGACTTTTCGGTTACAAAAGTGGTGGTTGTAATAATAGCGCGAAAAACGAGTCCTAAGCTAATTGACAAGTCTATTGTGTACCAAAGACACACATGTCAGTAGACAACTGTCATTGACAATTTCAGGTGCGTACACAAATATTATAAAGTTATTTTGTTACACACCACAGCACTAAGACATCGACGCACCAAGAGCTTAAAGAAATATATTAAATCATTTAGAAGTTTGAGTGTAACTGTTACATTTATTCGAGACATTAGTAAACTTTTAAAGTACCAAGAAGTAGTTTGTGTCAAATTTATAAATTAAATCGAGTAATTTACATGCAATGACTTAAATAATATTAAATCACATAGGTAACTAAACTAAACTAAACATAAAAATAAACATAAAATAATCAAAATCACTGGATTGGTATAAGGGTTTTCTATACAATCCTTGGCTAGGTCCTGTATAAACATCACTGTTTTCGCTTTATCTAGATTTGGTTGAAACATTACAAACTATGTTCTAGGTTTCTTCATAATAAGCTTACATTATACGTAGGGCGATGATGACAGACTAGAATACAGTAGTCACCTCCCTTAATATTCCCGTTTGTACTTTGAGCTGCGCCTAAGGGAGCAGTATTGGAATGTCAAAACCCTTTATAATCGCTGAGTATACTCGAAATCCAGCCACGGACTGTGACAGGTAGTGTTGCCAGATCCGGTTTGTATAAAATCGGGACACGAGGCTAAAAAATTGGGATTTAAGGTTGCAGTTCGGGACAGGTAACAATAAAAAATGAGATGGAACGTTGATGACGTGCCATTCTGAATTTGACAGTGATGTAATTAGAAGAAGTTATGCAGCGTAAATATATTACCAGGTATAAGAGACCTAACATCTGTTGTCACGGGTGACGGGCGCAGTGCGGCATTGATAGAGGATAATAACTGTCTATCAGTTGGTATCAGAAGTTAAGTTGGTTGGTTTAATTAATCAGGGCATTTAGCGTCCCGATTGGGACGGATCTTCAGACCCCTGAAAATCGGGACGTCCCGTGCAAATCGGGACACCTGGCATCACAAGTCACAGGCGTTAAAGTTACATTGTTAAAGGAATTATCCAAAACAAAAATTAACCAAAGATTATCATTTGTACGAAGGTATTATTTCGCTGACTGAGCTAATATATCACACGTGTTTACACAGTAAACCAAAGCACACAATAAACATCGATCGGTGTACTAATACTTTCACGGAAAATCTCTTTATCTCTCAGCATTTGCTCGTCCCAAGGCCGCGTTTGAGCGGGCCTTGAACTGTCACGTGACCTCGTTGTGGGCGATACAACGACCTCGGAGGAACAAAGGGGTGGTTTTATTGATAGACAATTATCACACTTCATATTTAATTTATATCATACCTGAGGGGGAAGGACGTCGGTGGCTCAATGGTGAATACTGTTTACTTCCAACCGGGAGGGCGCAGGTTCCCCGCCACGTACCAATGTGTTTTTGAATTTTTGAAATTATATGTAGGGTATACGACGTTTTTACGTTGAAGGAAAACTCGTGAGGAAACCTGCTCACACCTGCGAAGAGATTCAAAGGTTGTGCGTGAAGTCGGCCAATCCGCCCTGGGCCCGCGTTGACGACTAAGGCCTAATATATAATAATGAACTGATGAAGAGGGGTTACCGCCATCTCTTAAAACAGATTACAATAATATTACTTCGCCTATTCTGGTACAAAAATGCTTGCGTATGATTTTAGTTATACTATTTCTAAGAGATGGCAGTAAGCCCCCTGGGCATCAATTCTACTAATATACTTGACAATACTAAATACAACTATTTTATTGTAATATACCTCAATATACTCTTTTGTATTCAAAATCAGTAGAAGTGTATAGAGGCAAAATGATAAACAAGCTTTATCACAAAGTGTCAACGAAATTTTCAAATAAATCCGAACAATTTGTAATTTTTAATTCGAACGTTGAACTTTCGGCGTTAAATTATCTAACCATTCTACACAACTTTAAACAGCTGTCAAATATAACTAAACTCTACTAGGGTACAGCACAAAACAGTTGACGTTTTCTAATGCATTTGGTTTTTTAATAATGCAAAAAAGATACCCAGATTCGAAATTAAAATTAATGTTCCCCAAAATTTGTAATGGTGGGGAGCCAAAGCAACGACTACTGGCTTATGAGGCTCTTCCTCTGTTTATCCTATCACTGTCCACTGTTTTTCTCATCCAGCCTCCACCAGCATCCATTTGTAAGGTGTCAGTCCATTCGGGCTGGAGAGCGTCCTATGATACGCTTGCCAAGACGCGGTCTCCACCTAAGAAATCCTCTGCTACGATAGCCATAGATTTTGCGACATACGTGACCAGTCCACTGCCTCGGTACTTATAAAGCAGAGTCATCATTAAAAGACACTGTCAAGTCATTATGAGTTTACATTAGGATATTTTTTATTTATTAATTAAATTCACGTACTGAACCCATTGTAAATCTTAATTCACTCTTTGCCTTAAAACAGCAAGAATTTTGAACTCAACCTACTCAAGGATTTTCAGGGCACATTTTTCGACTTTCAAGAGCGTGTGTAGGCGGAACGTTGCTTTATTTCAAAAAATTGTAACGATAATACTAGAAACAAATATTGTACTTAAATTAAAATTCACACCTAAATAAACATTTACAACTTAAATAAGTTACTCAGAAATTACAGAACGTGTAAATAATCATAACCCATATGCATACGCGAATGTATAATGTAACTAAAGTTATTGGGAGATTTACTCGTTGAGAGTACAAAAAACTAAAATACTTTTTAACACGTCGGACGCCATGGGGTCAACCACAGACATCGGAAGTGTGTTGGGAAATCTGTGGGTCAACTGTTGGGCGATAGACAATAGAAATATATTGTGTCTGGTTTCATGGCAGTCAAAGGGTCAAAGAGTTCACTCACCTGTAGTGATACTATAGTGAGTATTGCAATTTTGAAAGAAACTAATAAAGTAAACGTTACTATTATTACTGACCTTCTCTTGACACTCGACAAAATATTAGTAGTTTTACTAGGTACAAGCCCTCTTCCCAAAACAAAGAATTACACCACATTGTTATTCCACGGGATGAATGTGATATCTGGCATCGCGTATAATTGTTAATAGTTTAGTACGACCTAGTAAATAAAAACCGAAGGCCAGGCGATCTAAGTATATCCCAAATATTATTTGATAATGAAAATTAAAGGATATAATAGCTCTTATAACGGTTACATGAAGAGCAACGATATTTAAATACGGAACTTCTTAAAGAGACGTATGCAGATTTCTATAAAGTTCCATAGTTGATGTCTTTTCAAGAAGCACAACTAATAATTGCCCAAAAACGGAAGGGACAGAAAGAGATCCTAAAGTTCAAATTTATATACCCATGATTCAACATATACCCGTATCCCTTTCACCAAGGACAGTCCTACATTACGAAAGCTCATAATTCAAAAACCCATCTCGGTGATATACAGACAACATTTTTATAACAGATTCCACCTTATTCTAATGGTTATAAGTTTCAAATTCGGTTTTCGATTGCAATTTATGGGGTTACGTTCAGTTTCTTGCAATCAATTTTCTCTGCTCATTACGTGGACTCTTTCTAATGACTGCCATTACATCGGCATCCGAGAACGGTCGCATTTTAATATCACCGAATGAATTGGGAATTGTTGGAAAACGTGAATTTTCTTTGATAAATTGTCGGATCGTGGCCGCTGCAGTAATTATGCTGGACATTTTAGTTCGGTTTCCTATTTCTTTTTTTGGCAACTTCATACCTAGCTGACATTCCCAAAAGTAATGAATAATATACCTAGCTATAGTAAATTAAGATGTCTTCATATAAAGCCGTCAACCATTATTTATGTATTTCTACAAATATTAAGAAAATGCAGGTTTAATTACTCGTACTATCAACGATCCACTTAGTATCAAACTTTCGGAGATAGCACGTTTTTGTTTCTATAAATACTAGGTCGATATTTTTTATGTAGAAGAAAATATCACTTCTGAAACGGCTATGGAAATTGAACTCGAGGTAAATGGTTTCACAATTAAGTCGTAAGACTTGAATGTATTTTCTATATCTGCCAAGCTATAAGGTGGTTTAACTTGTTGGAAAATTCCGAGCATCTCTTTACAACTTCCAAGCGCTACGATAAAGAATGCCTAACCAATACGTAACTACGTATAAGGCAAAATTTCCCTTTGTTATAAACATTCAAGGGGGATTAGACAGGGATGTGTAGCATCACCTCGGCTCTTCAATTTATTCATGGACAAATGCCTGAAAGATCTGCGGGAGAGTGAATGTGGACTGAAAATGGGAGATACCGTCATTAAGTGCCTCTTGTACGCCGATGATCAAGTAATTTTGCATCGTCGGCGTCCGAGTTGCAGAAGATGATGGCTATCATGAATGCATCGTTTAAAAGGATGAATATGAAAGTAAATGTTGGAAAAACGAAAGTTATGATTTTTGAAAGAGATGAAGTTATGTCTGATTGCGAAATTATGATTGAAAGCGAGAAAGTTGAACAAGTAGAAGAGTTTGTGGAAGCGTGTTTACAAGAGATGGTAAGTGTGATAAAGACATTGAACGAAAAGTTATGAAAGGGAATTCGGTTAACGGAGCAATCAGCGACCTTGTGTGCAGCCAAACCGTGTCTAAAAAGGCAAGGATGGCTGTACATAATGCTGTTCTAGTTCCTACGTTGACGTATGGTAGTGAATGTTGGGTATGGCAGAAGAAGCACGAAAGTAAAATAAATGCGGTAGAGATGCGGTCGTTAAGGCAAATATGTGGTGTGAAATTGTGTGACAGGATTAGGAATGCTGTTATTAGAGAAAAGTGTGGTCTGAAAGTAGATGTAGTGTCAAAAGTAGAAAGAGGTATGTTAGGATGGTATGGACACTTGGAGCGCATGAGTGAAAGGAGAATAGCAAAGCAGGTGCATTGTGTGAATGTGGAAGGATACACGAGCAGGGGACGACCCAGAAGGACTTACCTTGACCAAATTGGTCAAGTCCTTAAGAAGGCTGGGGTCCCAAGTAAAAGGAATAAAAGAGCTTGTATGAAAAGATTGATGGATGAGAATGAAGCTAGGGAAGTATGTCAGGACCGCGCAAAGTGGCGTTCCATCATCTCTGCCTACCCCTCTGGGACCAAGGCGTGAGATTTATTCATTTATTTATTCATGAGAAGATGACAAAAAGTTGACTACTTCAGCCATAGCGTCCACAGATGGACAGAGGCCTACCACAATGACTTTGATAAATTAAATGAGTTAAACAAATAGAGTCGTTGCTCTTCAAATTTCCAAATATGAGGATTCCGTTCTCCTAAATGTTTAAAGAAAATGAAAGGTTTTATACAAAATCTGAAATACTGCTTATAATTTCCGTTTAGCGTATTTTTAGAAGAAATATTCTATCTACGATCACCAATAACTGCGTAACCCGATCTGCCCTTTGTTTACAAACCATTCGATTCGCACGTGACAATAGATAACGACCGTTCTTCATTGACTTCCTCTCAGCCGCCTGTCAGTTGCCTTTGACACGGCACACCTGTCAAATAAATGTCCGGTATAACTTAAGCTGTACACTCGTACATTAATCAGGATATTAGGGGTCTAGCAATATTGGACGTGAATACTAGGCCACGTGCTGAACTCAAAATTAACTCTGCGGATTGTCTGTGCAATTTTCAATCTTATGCTATGGTTAATAAAGGCTGAAATGTCAATTATTAATAGAGTTCTATTTTAGGAAGCTAATGAATTGGTAATAGTTGGAAGGCTAACAGTTTCATTGAAGCTTATAGATTAGAATTGAATAAAATTTTGATGAATTGTAAAATTTTGAATAGTTTATAAAAGTAGAGACTAATTAAAATATATGTTGTAGTTACGTACTAATATTTTATAAACCTATATTTAAAAATAAAACTTCAAATGATAATTAAAATGCTCATAATGTTGAAGTGTAGCCATAAAGCCATACATACTATGATTAATAAAGTTGTTCCAATCCATTATTAAATTGTAAACAAAAAAAAAGCAAAAGTTGGCAGCGGTGGGATTCGAACCCACGCCTCCGAAGAGACTGGTGCCTTAAACCAGCGCCTTAGACCGCTCGGCCACGCTACCGGTTGCTCAATAATTCGAAATTTATATTCAAGAACTAACTTTAAACGCTACAGTGAGATATAACTAATCAGCTCATATAACGTCCCCACCGATGGGCACGAGCAAAATAGTTGGATCCAGCATTGGCGCGCACAGAGATTATGACTAGGGTATGCAAAGTGAGTGCCACTAATCGCAAAAACAATAAATAATGTACAAATTTGTCAAATATAGTGCTATTGTTGACAGCAGATCGCCTATGGTTTGAAATCTGTAGCGAATATGTAAGCATAATTTGATATGTTGGCGATTTTCCGGGTTGTCTGTACGCACAGAGTATGCACTGCTTATTAGCATATATGGAATGCACGCCACTGGGCTACAGATCGGAAAACAACTATGAAGTCAGTCGACACCAATGAGCCACCGACGCTTAAAAGAGTCTAAAGTATGCCAGGCATAATATAAGTATTATGCTGTTCAGGGAGGTTACCGCCATCTCTTAAAACAGTGTTACAATAATATTATTCCGTAACAAATATGTTCTAGTACAAAAATGCTAACGTATCATTATACTTCTACTGATTTAAGAGATTGCGGTACCCCTCAGGTTTTTAGTTGAACTTACTTAATGAAACTAGCTTAAGGATTTTATGAACACTGGAATTTTAAGCTAGAAATTTTGATAGAAACTTTATTGTTAACGAGATTTAACCCCTGGCAACACATTCAAGTGGAAAACTGTCAGGACAGTAATGAAAAATACACAAACAAAATGGCGTCTCTTAATTTTATAAAACTATTAACTAGCACTGTTTGGTTGTTTACAAAGAGCGGGATTTTATTTACTTGTTTGGCTCTGAAAATGCTGTATTTGACGTCTGTTTATACTAGCGATATTAAAGAGTATCTTTACATTAACTGAAATGTTTATATTAAGTAAGCAATAGAGTTTTCAAATGTAATTTTGCTTTTCCTTTTTTATTTAAATCTCCAGACTGTTGCTAAACTGTGGAACTATAAGAAATAACTTCAAAATCAATTATATTATTCAAGCAATATAAGAACACAAGGTTTGCACTGTCAAAAAGATATCAGATCTCATGTAGAGGCAAGCTACTGAATCTACAAGAACTAATTCTACCGACCCTTACTTAGCAAATTCCACATATCAGTTAAAATGTACGTCATCGCTGTTTTCTGCAAAAATGTAATATCTGCTACATCGGAAACTACTTCTATGAGAGTAAAAACAAGACGAAACACTTCAAGAAATGGGAGATAGTGCCTTTGCGCTTCGCTTGGCTCGTCTTGGTGGGAGCACTACCGTGCGCCTATAATTTTTATATGATTGGTTAAAACCTTGAGAAACAGAGACTATATAATTTTATTATTATGTATCAAGTATTTTAATAAAGTGTCACAAAATATTGTTGATTTACCCATGCATAAGTTTAAGGCTTTGATTAAAACTACCTTGTTGAAAAAAGGATATTACACTGTAGATGAATATTTAGCAGACAAAATTTTGTGGTCTTAGTCTGCCTGCAATGTGTTCCAGGAGCAGACGAATATAATTCAATTGTATGAATTTGTAATTTGACCAAACTCTGTAAAACCAATTATTGAAAAGAGTAACTACACGAGTTTTTTGCCGGAGTCTTCACGTTAGATAACAACATTTCGAACCGGTGGTAGAGTCATTTCATTTAATAAAAAATATATATACTGTTGTGATGATTCAAAAGTATCTGTAAAAATTTATTTGAATAAAGCATTTTTTAAATTCAATTTCTAATTCTTCGGATTTAGCCTGGTTGGTAGTCCAATCTATACATAGCCAAGCTGTGTAGGAAGGCTTCAGTTTTACAGCGAGATGTTATAAGGCTGGTACTTTTAACAGACGGTAAAGCCATCCAATCTTATAAGAAACCTTATAAAGATCCTTTTTAGCGCATTGACTCCACAAAACCACCAAATATGAAATATGGTAAAGCATAGCAAACTTAATACTCTGCTGAAATAGGTTTTACGAATAAAAATCTCATAAAATCTGAGGATTTCGTTTTACTTTATCCGCGTTCCTTTTGTTAAGTTGCCAAGAACTTAGATATTTTACTTTGAGTAAAACTTATTAGTGATAAAAATGTAGTGTACTGTAAAATGTAAATAGAAAAGAATTATGAACTTTATGCGGATCATAGGCTTAAAACTGAGCTCCTACGACTTGGCTAGGCTTGACAGATTTACTTTCTTCTTTTCTACTTAATACAATCAAGATTTTTCAAATATATTGCCATCCAAAATGCCAGTAGAGAAATACCAACCACCTCTTCTATGAAAGCATAATATATTCCCATACATCAATTTGCGGTTTTTGTTATTTTCCGGTGACCTATATACCTACGATATATTATTTAGTATTCTAAATTATAAAAAAGGCATCATAATGAGCTCATTACACGTCCTCTCACCAAGGGTCACGAGCACTATAAATTTATAAATTTTCTTGGCTTGTTACGCTGTTAAAATTTCTCATTTTTTTCGTTTACCTCAAAACTTGTCAATCGCCATATTTGTAATATAAAAAGTGATTTAATTATAGAACGTTGACTTAAATTTCCTCAAACATGTCTATGGATGGTAGACTTGGGCTCTTGCTTATACCAGAGCTAATAAAGATGCGTCTCCACAAACGCTGTCTGGTGGTAGACGGTTACACTCTAGCATTAATAATGTCTGGGACACATAACCTACTAGAGTAAAATAAATATATCATTATTAACTGGTTACTTATTAAATTTACTAAAGTCTCCGTTTGTTATTTTTAAACGGTAACAAAACGGTGTTCTATGCGTGTTAAAGTAAAAACAACTGTAACCCGTGCATTAGGGCCACAGTTGATTACTTAGCTGCACGTTTAAAAAATGTGAAAGCTGCATGGTTCTCCCTAAACAGTGAGAATAAGAGATTGAAATCGTTTATCAAGTAACTTATAAGAGAATGAAACAAAATATTGTGGGTTTAGGGGAAGGGGATTCTAGTCGGCCGTGCTGCCAAATCCATTGTTTACAAAATTAAAAACAGGAGTTTAAGACTTCTTAAGAACCTTTCTTTGTTGGGAATATTTTAACCTAAATGAGTGTCGTATATATTTAGATATATCTCTCTTACCCGATGATTTTCTATTGTATCTGGAATCGTCTTTAAATAAATAATATTGGTAAAAGAAACAAATAAAAATATTTTTGTAAATCATAATTCAACTTTCTATTATACGTAATGTGTTTATATAGGTCATTATTTTGTATTTGGTAACATTTAGGTCAGGGATGAGTAACCCTCATGATTTCGGGATCAATTTAAACTTCTTTGGTATGTAGAACACGTAACTACGATATTAAAGTAACACAAAACTACTGTAAACTACTCGTACTGCGTAATAATATTGATAGAAAGAGTTCTATCTGACCTCTGTACAGTTTGGATTTATTTTATATTACCATGACCCAGTTGCTACCGAAAATGGTAGATAATTGTAAATAATATCAAAACGTAGTTTCACTATAGGGTTTCGAACTAGAACGGGTTGGCTGATTATTACCAGAGACTCGTTGGTTGTTCAGGAATGCAATCTTAATTTCGACAAACTTTATTCGACAAAATATAACTCACACAACATAAAACATCGACATGGCTCAATTTCGACAGTACATTAGATAGACATGTCATCACTCCGATACTACTTTTCTCCGACAAAATGTTTGTTCGACATAAAGGCGCCTTAAAGCAGTGGAGACTTGGAATACTTATATTACATATTAAGTTAATCTCGCTTCGCTCTAGTGAGGTTGCTGAGGGACAACGATATGGGTAAGGACCAGAATGGTTTAGTAACTGCTTGTTCGGTTGACAAATCTACAATTTAAGGAACCATCGCAAAAGTAGGTCGTCACATGGATGACCAAAAATCATTATCTGGTCTCCTTCCGTGCTTCACAACAAGGATCGAGGGTTACAACCTAATATATCCATCCTGCGTGGCCTGCAAAGGTACATAGACGGCTTGATTATAACAATAAACTGGCTGGCTGGAACTTGACTAAAAAAATATTGCAGCTAGCAAGGCTTCCGTATATTACAAAAAGTCGAAACATTCTCGGGTCGAAACGACACATTTGGAGTAATGGTTGAGACATCGGCTATTACACCTAGGTTTCCGGATTCGATCCCCGGGCAGTATACACATTTGTGTGCATGAACATGTTGTTTGTAGTGTCTGGGTGTTTTGATGATGTATATACAAAAATAAATATAAGTATGTCAATCAGTTGTTTAGTACCATAACTACAAGCCATTCGCTTGCAATCGGGCTGGATGGCGCTGTGTGAATGTCAGTGGATATATATTTATTTTATTTATTCTAATCATCCTAGTGGACAAAATTTCCACGTGAAAATCGTCTCAATTGTGGGATACGTACTTGGAGTATATATTTAGAGCGTCGGTGGCTCAATGGTGTGGACTGTCGCCTTCCTACCGGGAGGGCTGAGGTTCAAATCCCGACACGTACCAATGTGTTTTCGAATTTTCTAAAATATATGTACGTTATCCGATGCTTCTTACGGTGAAGGAAAACATCGTGAGGAAACCTTCATGCACGCCTGCGAAGAGATTCAAAGGTTGTTTGTGAAGTCGTCCAATCCGCACTGGGCCCGCGTGGACGACTATGGCCTAATCACACCCTATACGGGTAGGCTCGTGCCCCTCGGTGGGGACGTTTAATGAGCTGATGATGATGTACTTGGAGTATTGGGAAACCGTCCACAATTGGATTGTGGAGAAGACCTTCAGTCGAGTCCAGTAGTGAACTGTATGGAATTCCAAATTAATTGAAGTACAACACTGGTTGTACTTCAATTAATTTGGAATTAATTTGGATTTGCTACTGAGCAATAACTAAGTATTGAATACTAGTTCTTTTCCATATTCGACGCGTACTTCGTGCAAAAGAGAATACGGGAAATTGAACAAATATCGAGTCGCGTTTCGTGTTCATTTCTCTAACAATGTCATTTATCATTTACCTTGCAATGGAGACCGGATGCTGGATCTGTATTTTTCTGTTAATGATAATATATTTCTCGGGAAAATGTGATTATCTTTTCAGTTTTTATTTTGTCTGACGGTGTAATTTTATATACGTGTCATGTTCTTTTATACTTTAGATATAAGCACTCAAAGTCGTGTCAGATATGTTTCAGAATAATAAGTCACACATTGAGGTAAATATACTAAATCAATGAATTCACATGAGTTAGTCATGGTAGTTAAATATTTATAATTTTTAAATCATCAGCTCATTACAGTATATGTCCCCACTGAGGGGCACGAGCCTATCCGTAAAGGGTGTTTAGGCCTTAGTCGTCTACGCAGGCCCAGTGCGGCCGACTTCACGCACAACCATTGAATTTCTTCGCAGGTGTACTCAGGTTTCCTCACGATATTTTCCTTCATCGTAAGAGCGTCGGATAAACGTACATATAATTAAAAAAATACATTGCTACTAGCCGGGTATTGGTACCTTTCAATCAGGCGGGTGCAGGTTCGAATGAACCTGCATCTGCCATATCGGAAGGCAATAGTTCACACCAACGTGCCACCGACGCTCATAATAATAGGTACAGACAAATATTTAAAAGGGCATTTTTTATAAATTGTAAAACTTAAGTTGTCTTCAATTCGAATTCATCTGAAAGTCGTACGACTTCTTTCATTTTGTCACTAATAATAGCTTATTATATTATTCCATGTTGCTACGTAACGTTTGTAAAAATTAATAAGCGCTCCCGTGGCCCGCTCGTCTCAGGTGTTCTGGAATGATACTAATCAAATCACCCATTAACTCCGAGACGATACGGGTGTTCTCATGTATGAAAGTACCTACACTAAAGGCCCTTTCTTAAATTCCCACTACACTTACCGTCAACAGCTTCCCTGAAACACTTCTGGGCATATATTACAATTAAGTTGCTTCAACATTTTGAACCTTAAGCATACTACAAATAAAGAATACGTCTACATTTTCGATTGCAAATTGAACGTGGCTAGAGTCAGAGACATCCACTTTCCACGCTGAAAACCCGAACGATTTTAGACTTTACCGTCTACAGGATAAAAACGCAACATTGAAGTACATTTGCGGTGAATGATTACCATATTTTGTGGAAATGTATTACGCGTAGAACAATAAGAGCAGAGTAATGGAGCGTTCAGGCTTATGTAATTTATATAAGGTATAATATTGCAGCGAAGATTTTCAATCATGATAACAAGTACAAACGATCGTATTTATTAAATAAAAACATGTGAACTGTAAATTGTTATAAAAGACGCAAACGACCTTTCTTTGTTTACGATACCGTCACTTACCAATTCGATTTTCTCCCTACTAGGTAGGTAATATTAATAGATCCCTGCGATGCCTTATAAGATTGATCTGTCATCATCATCAGCCTATAACATTCCATTGCAGGAAACAGGCCTTTCCATAAAGCATAGCCATTGGGAAATTGGGCCGTAACCCACCACACAGGCCTAATGCGTATAGGTGAGTGTTAACGATTACTATCGATTGAAACCGGGACCGACGGCTTAGCTTGCCCACCGAATCATCATCAGCTCATTAGACGTCCCCACCGAGGGGCACGAGCCTACCCGTATAGGGTGATTAGGCCTTAGTCGTCCACGCGGGCCCAGTGCGTGTTGGACGACTTCACACACAACCTTCGAATTTCTTCGCAGGCATGCATGAAGGTTTCCTCACGATGTTTTCCTTCACCGTAAGAGCGTCGGATAACGTACATATATTTTCGAAAATTCGAAAATACATTGGTACGTGTCGGGATTTGAACCTCAGCCCTCCCGGTAGGAAGGCGACAGTCCACACCACTGAGCCACCGACGATCTTACCCCACCGAATAAATAAGTAATAAATATCCACCACTTTCACACAGCGCCATCTAGCTCCACGTGCAGCGTGAAGCCTGTATTATGGGTACAAACTATCGGATAAATATACTTAAATAATTTTTTTTTGTAAATACATACATTTTATACATAGAAAACATCCAGACCATTACAAACAGACATGTTCATGCACACAAATGTTCGTACTGCCCGGGAATCGAACTCCGAACCCTTGGTGTAGCAGCCAACGTCTCAAGCGCTACACCAAATGGGTCGTCAATCATGAAGCATGGAATCTTCTTTCTTTTTGCATAATGATGTGTTACTTCCTTTGATACTGCATCTGTCATGGTCAGGCGTATCACTGACCACCTTGTGAGTGAACTGACCGTCCCCACAGTTTTGGTTCAACTTTATACTATTTATTCATATTGCCTTTGCATTTATGAATGGCCAAACATTATTTACAAACATTGCATTATTCCACTATTTAATATTCTAAGAAAGTCAGGCAAAGATTACAATTTTGCCAGCTTTCATATAAACTTATTTACAGGAACCTTTATTAATATTTGGAAATATCATAGTTTGATTAAAAATATTTGCCTCATTACCACTTTTGTTGACATCTTACCCGAAAAGCTACAAATATTCGAATCAGTTGATAAAATACTTAAATAGATTAACCACGAATGCCTCTCTAAATCTTGTACAAAAAAAATCATAAACGTTTGTCCTAACGCGGACTTGTGATTTCGCATTTATTTCACACCTAAAAGCGCATTCATATTCAGCCTTTTCATATTCAAAGGGCCGGCAACGTATTTTAGTACATTTGCAATACCAGAGGGGGTATAGCAAATGTATACGGGCGGCGGTGTCATTTACCATCCGATGAGACGTTTGTTCGTTTGCACTCTTTAGCATTAAATATATTGACTTGCTAGATGAATTGAATACAACTTCGATGTAACAGAGTACAAAATAATGAATCAGTTACAACAAACTACAAGACAGGAAAGACTTTTGTCAAGGAGTTGACTGCTACGAATATGCTGAAGTGACCGAAAAATCCAACTTGACGTTTTTTACAATGACCCCTGTGCTGTTGACATGTATGTGAATAATTAACTTTTATATAAACTTAGTATTCCACTTCGATAGGTGGCAGGTAATAAATTATATTAATTTAGTATATTACACATAATTCTTGAAAAGAGAACGTATCGTCTTATTCGTCAATTTGAATTTCGAACACCGTTTGTCTCGAAGTAAACGGTCGTGATACAAATTAGCGGAGTTTCCAAAGCGGTTTTATCGCTAAACCCATAGGCGAACATTATCAACCCGTACAATGAAATTACCTACTACGGAGCGTCATTCCGAATAAGCCGGGAGAACAATATAGCCTGTTGCTTTTACAGCACAGAAATCAATGTCAGCCCGCACACGCTCGCCTGTTGCACGAGACCTGCGTCTACGGAGCAACACTTTGTAGATAAATACTCACACAGACGCACCATTGCGCCACAGTGTAAGGGAATTAAGTGGAACATGTTCATGCACTTAATCGGCCTTATTACAAAAAAGTGATTTAAAACTGGTTTAAACCTGGACTAACTGATTGTATTGTTACGGTATTGAAGTTAATACTAGGCATAAAACGTCTTATTACAAAACGTAGACTAATCATTGACTAGCTAAACCAAAGATAGTTCCTGTTCTAAGTTTTCGTTCATTCTTTTATAATGACTTCGTTCAGTACGACATTCCGTTTCTCTTAACGTTGAAATCAACTTATTATCGAGAGGTCTCTTATTTACCTTAATCTTAAAACCATTAAATCGACGTAATTGATGATCGTTAACTCAATAAAATGTTACAACAAAATTTAAGTATAACCTCAAAACATAGTTAGTCCACTGTTAAACTAGGGGTCACACAGGTTTAACTTTAGTACCACAGATAGTCCAAGCCTAAGCGTTAAACCTTGTTTTGTAATAAGGATTTTTTTAGTCCATGGTTTAACCAAGTTTAATCCTAGTACTAAATTTAGTCCGCGTTTTGGAATAAGGCGGATTATGTTTTGCAGATATTTTTTTGCTAATAGTATTAATATTGTTAAGTAGTTTTATATAAATCCTCACCTTATCTATATCTAAGGAAAATTTGCTAGAAGCTAACATGAGACTGAGCAATCGGCCAAGTGCAAGGCAGTTCGGTCGTGCACTGCTTTGTTACGGACTCGAAAGAGAGCCCGTTATTTTAATGCCTACTCAGACACACGCAACAAAGCTGATACAGAACCCCTTTGACCACAAAATTTATTTTTTATTAGGTACTTAGTGATTTGTTATTTTACTTTCTTTTCACATTGTTTTTTTTTGTTCATGTTTGTTTTTTTATTTCTTTTTTATGTATGGTTTAATTGTTTTGTACTCTTCGAGTCTTGAAATGAATTTTGTGGTCAAATAAATGTTTTTCTGTTTCTTTCTACGTCGTATTTCACGAAAGATAACCACTACGATGAAGTAATGTTTTTTGTTCCCTTGGTGGTACAGTGGCGGTGACGGCTGATATTCTTGTACGAGTTATGCTAAAAATATCAGGATGAAATGTGTCAGTAAATATAAATGAGAAATAATTTAGAAATATAGTAACTGAAATGTAGGGATGGAAATTAAGAAACACTTTTCCATATTGGGGTGTAATCTGCCAAGCGGGTCAAATGCAGATTATGTGTTAACGACTATCATCCTAAGATAGTTGCCGAGCCCTACAAATAGCTTAAAGTATTTTAATCCGACTTAAAAAAAGGGTTCCAAGTTCATCTGGAGTCCAAAATGCTGATATAATACCCGTTACCTGTAAAAATACTTAAATACATTATTGCTGAACACAGTGATAAAAACCTATTTGATAGTGATACGAAAAGCAATATTTTCAAATATAGTCATTTCGCTACATGTTGCTAGACTGTGGCAACCAATAGGAGGAAGACACGCACACGTCGCTTTCAGGGTCTGGTTCACGCACACATCCCAAACCACAGGGCTGCAACAGCTAGGTCGCGAATGACGTCATTCTCGCAAGGTCAATATCATCTCTTGCGTCCTTGTCCCTCTTACAGGACCCGTGTTGGCATCCTTTCTGGCGGGCTCGCTTGTCTGCGCCTGGGAGTGCAGGCTTACGGGGGTGTGTACGTACAAAAGATAATAATTGCGTGGAAGAGAAAGTTGGGTGGGAAATTTAAGTAAAGTGCTGTCTTGAAGGTTCGAAAAGGGTAAAACAGTTTGCTGATGTAGTTAAATGGGATAATATTGTTACTTTGACTTATACGTAATATTGTATCTACTTACTGTATGTGTTTTTCGGATTGTATTTAATGGTAATTGATATGCTTTTACCCTTTTAGGTATACAAAATAAAATGTAAGGAAATTCGTTAAGGATTTTGTGGCTTATTAGACGAAACATTTTACGGTTGCCGTTGATTGGATGGCTCATCTTTATTGTTCCGTACTTAGTATATTGTTTTCGTGTATTGTTTGTGATGGAAGTCATAAACATTCTGAATTGTTTTCACTTAGTAAACTTGGTGCAAATATCACATGTGTGACTTTGCCTATGTTAAACGGTAGGTATTTAAATAAATCAATGCTATTATAAAATCAAGTATAATAAAATCGCTATTCAAAGATTTGCTTAAATTATTGATGTTAGTTTATTGAGATGTGTTTCATAAATTAATAATTAAATATCCACTGACGTTCACACAGCGCCATCAAGCGCCAAGTTAAGCGTGAAGCCTATATTATGGGTACTAAATAACGGATAAATATACTTACTTTTTTTTTGTAAATACATACATAATATAGATAAAACACCCAGACCATTACAAACAGATATGTTCATGCACACAAATGTTTGTACTGCCCGGGGATCGAACCCGGAACCCTTGGTGTTGCAGTCGACCATCAGAATATCAGATCGCTTTATGTATTTCGCTTGCAGCATTTCGTAGTATATAAATCAGTCTAGGTTTCTTCTTCGGGCAAAGGCGCGATAAGTAACATTTTAAGATTGAAAAAAATTGATAGGCAAGCTGCAGAAATTTTATTCAGCATTACAAGTTTATATGAACATTGTTTATTTTATTTTTGATCTTAGTTTTGTTATCTAGTCACGGTTAGGGTTGTGTTTACAGACTGGATCTTTGAAGCTTGTGAGGGAATAACGAGGGGTAACGAAGAAGAGGTAAGAAACATAATAATGATTAGGGTGTTAATAATAACACCCTAATCATCATTCTAACACAATGAAGATTATCATTGACATAATCACCTTAGCATGTATAATATGTAATACTTATATATTTATTACTAACAACTAAAAACCTTAAAAATTAAATATTATAACTAAAATAAAAAAATATAATAACTAAATAAAATAATTGAAGAACACCCTTTGGTAAAGTTCCGAAGACACTGCAGCGTTACCTTTGAATCGCTAAACTAATTCTTTGACTTGGTCAATCTTGACTAGCTGCCAGATCTTCGGTCTCCAGTAATGTCGACTAATCGTTTGAAGTTTTCTAGGAAAATTTCTTTTTTTTGGAAATCACCTTAGCTACAACTTGCACTATGCTGAACATAGGTTTCCAAAAAAGCAGGTAGGTATGTATGTATGTGTTATGTTTAGTTTGCATAGCTCAAGCTTCTTGCTTAAAAAAGGACAAGAAGGCGCTATCATAATATCTATAGATATAAATGTTTATTTACATATATCTATTAAGAAGATAGACATTGTATGTCGAATCAAAATTTGAAGTATCTTAATGAATTAAATTCCTAATGAAATTTCGATTGCAAGATAAAGTCGACATCTCTTAATTTAATTTGCGTGCCAAATTAAAGCGATTTGTCTGAATGAGAACAATTTAGCGTAGGTGTCGACAAGGATCACTAACACCTATCAATTTGTATTAAATTTAAACATGCCTCGAGGATCGGTTTATTACCCTTCAAAGTTAAGGGGCATCGACACTATTTAATATGTCTAGACAATAAAGTAGGGCGTTTTGTTGCTAGTCCGGTACCTATATCGTGTACAGCAATTGAATAGGCTGACCATACATCCATTGCGGCCCGTATAGTAGTATCGCATGAGAAAAAAAGAAAAAGAAAAAATCTATTAATTGAAACGGAATTAAAATTAAGATATAAACAAGTGTTAAAATTATCAAATCACGGAATTTCAAGGGGTTCCCAAACTAAGCAAAGCTTAGTTTATCTTGGAAAGGTGAAGACAGAGGATATGCAGTGAAATAGGTTTGACCAGTTCCTGTCCACATTACTAGCATGTACTGGATCGTATTTCCTTCGGACATATATATATGCAGTTACCTAGCCACTTGGGTAATCAAACTTCGAGCCTAGCCCACCTTGCAACGCTATAAGTTGAGTCTCACGTCTGGGACTCCTAGAGGCTCATAGCATGACTTTCTAAGGCTGAGAGCCTACTATGCTTATGTAAAAAAATATCAGTGAAGGTCTTTAATTAAAAGAAAACAAAATATTTTTTTATTAAAACAAATTTATGTACAAAATGCCCTAAATACAGAGAGTATAGGCTGCAGTATTAGTAAACTTGTAAATATTTTACTACTTGTGATAACTTAGTACATATTAATTGGTCGCAGATATCGCATTTCATTCATTATACAGAAAAATCACTAATATTTAACTAATAAAAAATGTGTTCTTATAACAAGTAGTCAAGACTGCTGTTCTATTGGTAAGAACCTAGCAAATGCGCAATTTCAACAACAACCAATCGACTACCATCATAATTCTAAAACCATTTGATAATATTTTCAACATTACATAACGTTTACTATCGAAAATGTATATCATATCTGGAATATCAAAACAAAATGTCATTCCATATGTTATGTGCAATTTTTATCTGCTACAAATATAATTCAAATATATATCGCACCATTACATAAAATTATACTATCACAACTTCGAATCAGCCAACAGGCTTACAGCATTATAATAAAAATATGATGTTAACTTACAATGTTCCATTCATTTGGTTTAACTTTATTACAATACAAAGTCTTCATAAAGATTACTGAACATAAATGTAGAAGTAGGTATGAAAAAAAAAATGCCTTAACCAAATTTTATATAAAAATATTGCATCTAATGTATGGCATTCTATTTTGAAATATCATTAGATTAACACGCAAATGTTAAAAATGTACGAATAATTAAAAAAAACCAAGCATAATCTATTTCCATCAAGATATCGTTTAATAAATATCGAATGGAATGCCCGATCTGTTAAGACTATTTACAATTTTAAAAAGAAAATAGTTAAGTGTATATTTAACTACTAAAAACATACAACAGATACCCGATATAAGTAAAATCAGTACATCATTTATGATCTATCAAGTAGGTACCTTATTAAGTTTATGTATCGATCTTTGTTCCTACTATTAGACAGGACTCAAAGTAGAATAAGTCGCAGCTTTCATATTATAGGGGCACAATTCGGAAACATGATTGTTGGGAAAACGCATTTGAAGATTCTTGATCCCTTCTGTTCTCACAAAATCGTTCATAAATAAATTAAAACATTAATTGTAAAATAAAACAATAGTTAAAGAGTATGTCCATTAGTTATGAATTACTTATTGAATATTAAATTTATCGCAGCATTATTAGAACCACACACTTTACCCGGAAATGTGAAAAAAGTACAAAATTAGTTTTCGTGGCCGTATTGCACGTTCTGACTCTTTCTATCAAGAGCGTTATGTAGATGTGTTTATTTTGGGCCCTTATATTAGTAAAACTAATTTTTGAGATGTGCCCATATCGTATGAAAGGTGCGAAGTCTTGGGACAAATTTACGGTTCTGGTCACATTAGTTTGTACACCTTGAATCAGGTTAACCGAATGAACCAATTTTCAAATCAGTTGATCTCGAACATTACATTGTGTTTATTCTTTATTTGTACAACGCTGTGTTGATGACATTAGCTTATACATACAAACCTATTTAAGTACAATGTTTTAAGTTAGATTAAGGTATTTATTGTGCTCATTTGACTTTTATTAGAAGCACAACAATATTTTACAATGAATTTATTTTTAAAAATAAAATAACATTGATACCATTTCATGAGTATCTTTTTCTTCTTATTATGAGAATTACTTTTAAAACAATGTATATTTCTTTGCCTTATCGTATGTATACAACTAAAACCATTACAACTTTGTAGGGTAGAGTTTTGATTCCACGCAAATCAACAAAGTTGTGTGCAATAAATAAACTGTAGACAGTTGTTGAAGAAGCTGAGTGGCTGTTTTTATAATTTAGTGTACTGACTTTTTAGAGACACACTGACATAGGGCATTTGGGATAAAAGATAAATTGAATATAATAATTATGCACAACTAATTTGTCTTATATTGGCTCACTTTCATTTTCGTAATAGTTTATGTTATTGAAAAATTACTCTGTTTTTTTTTAAAAAAAGATCCTGTATTTGTAATGTTATATCAACTTGTTTGCTGTTTGTTAATTTTATCTGTGTCTTTGTAACTAGTACTAGAAAAATCGAAACGTCTTTATTTTTTGAATACGTGACGTTTCAATGTTTTAACAAGTACCTACTAGTAAATATATTATTTTACAAACTAGTATTCGGTGAAATGTAAAATGCCAACTAGTCTTACTTGTCCCTTAAGCATGTATCTATAAAAGAACCATAACACTTTCATAGCTTTTTATTAAGTAGATTGAGAATTATTATATTTCACATATTTCGTTTTCATAAAATTACATTTTTATTAATTTACTCCGGACTAAATCTTAATTTTATGATGACTTCCCCTAACTACAACATTTAAACAAATTGCTCATAATTGACATTGATCTTCCATGTATTTTTTTACCTAAAAATTTAAATTATCCATAATAGAGTATGTACTATCCTTAAGTATCTAACTCTTAACTTCAATATTACATATATTCAGTACATTAAGAGCACGCTTCGCATCTGACCAAGCCGACCTCATCGCAGTTCATACATTTCAAGGCCACAAATTCTGCAGTAAAATGGTTCCTATGGAGACTCTTCTTTGAACCGTTGCAGATCCTGCAGGGCAGGAGACGGAACCCTCCGCATACTTGGCACGTACAACACGCGTCTGGACTCTGGAATGAGATATAAACAGTGGTTAGATAATCTTTAACTTACAACTACAACGTACTTTACCAGTAATTTCACTGTTATAAAATTTCTACAAAAAATTTCACTGTTAAGCTGGTTCCCACTTGTAGGGTGTTGGGTCTGTATGATAAATGGAACTCCATATATTCGGTTTCCGACACGTGTGAATAGCGTCATTTTATATGCTTTGCCACTAGAGCCTCTGATCAACATCAGTTGTTTAGTACCCGCAGTACAAACAACTTGCTTCAATATTCGACACGATAATTTCAGTAATTAACGTACGATATTATGTCTTTCTAAATTTTATTAAAAATATAAATTACTGTACAACTAATAAGATATGCAATTCTTTGTGTACAAAATTTAAGCAACGAAAAACGTCCTTGGTTACAACGTATATAACGATGCATGTAAAACACTTAAAAAATGCACGTGTAGGTTTCAACTTTGACTGCGTTCTCACTATTCTATGTACATGATTGTATAAAGCTATCTACTGAGCTTACAGACAACCTGTCAATACGTCTGCAAACAGTCTGAAACAGGATGTTCGTGTTACTATTGAACTACGCCTATACTGATGATGGTTAGCATTGGCTTAAAAGCCAATTTAATACTATACTAGCTGTGTCTGTGACTTTATCCTCGTAAAATTAAAAGTAGCCTAATAGCTACTTGTAGTAACTCCCTATTACATCGTGTATCTTTAATTAGAAAGTCCCATTAAAATTGGTCCAGCTATAGAGATTAATAAAAAATACATAGACAGACAGAGAGACAAACAACGAAGATTATCATATACACGCAGACAGGCGCACAAACAATGAAAACATGATATCGTATACATAATTATCGTATTAATATGCATTAAGTAAGCTAACCGCATATTTGTATAATACGTACAATGAAATACTCAAATTTAATTTATTTGTATTAATTTTGAACTGAAACTTAAACAAACTGATCATATCATGATTATTGATACAAGAACAGTTGCTAACTTACAATTAATGTTTAATTTTCATGACGCAATAAAATTGGCATGTAAAAATGTATTTTAATTAAATAACATCAATTCAAGTAGGCATTTAAAAATTATTAATAAAAACTCACTTCATTGTTAGTATTAGTTTCTCATATAACCGTATAATAATATCAATGACCAATGCTTGATTAGTTCACTACAACAGAAGAAAAGCTTGCAAAAGTTTGCCTCGCCGACGGATACGAGCCGCGCTGCCTGCGTTTTATTCAATTGACTGACAGCACTGGAAAATATGAACCATTCACAAGGTTAAGCTGACAGACTGGATAATATGAACTATAGTAATATTCATGTTGAATATGTTGCTGTTATATCCTTACTTTTTTATAGTTCTATAGTTTTTACATTATCCAAGATATCGTGTGTACCAGACCAATGACCCCTAACAAGTAATGTAGTATTTTGTCTTCCAGCACCATGGCACCAATTTCGCTTATTTTAAATGAGCTACTAGGATTGTTCATTTAAACGTCCCCACCGAGGGGCACGAGCCTACCCGTAAAGGGTGTATAGGCCTTAGTTGTACAAACGGGCCCAGTGCGGATTGGCCGACGTCACACACAACCTTTGAATCTCTTCGCAGATGTGCGCAGGTTTCCTCACGATGTTTTACTTCACCGTTAGATCGTCGGAAAATTTTAAAACACATGTACATTTAAATGTACATGTAAATTAGTACATGGCGGAATTTGAACCTGCACCCTCCAGATCGGAAGGCAACAGTCCACACCATTAAGCCACCGATGTTACTTGTGCGTCGCCAATTTCGATGGTTTCAGTAAGTATAATTTCTTAGATATATCAATTTAAAACATATTAAAATGACTTGGACTCAAACGCAGCAAAAAATAATCAAAGGGAAAGTTAGGACAATTTAATATGCGACACGTGGCAACAATATGATACAAAGGTATATGGCGTTGGACCTATTTAACGCAATACAAGCATAAAAGGATTTTTGCCACAAAACAAACAAAACGCTGACCCTGGAAGCCATTACATTGAACAAACAACCGATCGCCATATCGTAACAGATATAATTGCTTTTAGAAAATGAAATTACGGTATCATCAATCTCGCTTTAGACTTGCTAAAATATGGCATGTTTTATCCAATAAAATTAAAAAATATGTTGGGCAATGCTGTAAATAATATGTATATTATATTTATCGTCATCAATAATTCTCTTTGTGTTAGGGCGACTATTATATTTTTATTGACATTAAGTGAATGAGACGGTCAGTTCGCTCACCTTGTAGTAAGTGATACGCCTGACCATGGCTGATGCGATGTTAAAAAAAATCAGTATTTAGTCAGTATTTTTCATTTACTCTGCGCCCGTCACCCGACACGACAGATGTTGGGTTCGTAAATCTGGTAATTTTACTAGCTACAGTGCCCAAAACACAGAAGTAGACACTCATGTTTACAGGGTGAAATCTGACACTGTGATGGTACCTACCTAGACGACCCCATACCACCTATATTTAATGCATCATTTATTATTTTTTTAATTATTAACAATAAAATACTGACTTCCATTTTCTGAATTAATGCACATAGAATCCAATATTAATTAATCCCATGTCTTTCGGACGAAAACAACATATTGGTGTTGGAGCTCGATCCATAATCCATCAAGCGAATTCCATATGACAAGTTTGTATTGTACAGGAATTCCAATTAATGACAACTAGATACGATACGTTATATACTACAGTTATACGTACATTCGTAACTAGTGAAATAACGGTTGGTTTATCACATCTCGTATTAAAATTATACTTTCTATTAAAATTAATCAGTTAATTTCTGTGCCAAGTTAAAAGTGAATCAATGCTCAACTTTAAAAAATATTAATGATATATTATTGGATATAAATAAAGTAAGTGTACCGCGCTTATTATAAATCTTTGTTAAAAAGTAAGATTTGTTATTTGGCAAACGGGTAGAAACTTTAATTGATAGTCATTAAGATACATAGATTTCCGTAAATGTTGCCACGATTGTTTTAATTTTCTTTTTAATATTGTTATGTATTTCCAAAGTATGGTCTTATTTCTGATCTCGTTGCAATCGTGTATTTAAAAAAAATATTACATATTATATAAGAGCGTCGGTGACTCAGTGGTGTGGACTGTCGCCTTCCTACCGGGAGGGCTGAGGTTCAAATCCCGACACGTATCAATATATTTTCGAATATTCGAAAATATATGTACGTTATCCGACGCTCTTACGGTGAAGGAAAACATCGTGAGGAAACCTTCATGCACGCCTGCGAAGAGATTCGAAGGTTGTGTGTGAAGTCGTCCAATCCGGACTGGGCCCGCGTGGACGACTAAGGCCTAATCACCCTATACGGGTACGCTCGTGCCCCTCGGTGGGGACGTTTAATGAGCTGATGATGATATAAAAAAGAAACGCAACGCTAACAACAATAGGAAAATCGCCAACGTCAAATATTGTGAATATTTACTCTTAAGAGTTTCCACTTCATTTATTAAGGGACCATTCTTACCGGATTTTTGCCGATTTACTGGTATTTCTTCCGATTATATTCGAATGCACAAGTATCGAAAGTTTTGTTTTGTGTTCTATTTCCATGAAGTACGAATAAATGTTATCTGACGTCGATGGGACATTAAGAGGGTGTTCATTGATGTATATTGTATGTATATTATTTGACGACCCATTTAGTGTCGCGGTTGAGAGGTCGACTGCGACACCAAGGGTTCCGGGTTCGATCCCCGGGCAGTACAAACATTTGTGTGCATGAACATGTCTGTTTGTAATGGTCTGGGTGTTTTCTATGTATAATATGTACGTATTTACAAAAAAAAAATGTATATAAGTATATTTATCCGTTGTTTAGTACCCATAATACAGGCTTCACGCTTAACTTGTGTGCATCACAAATGTTTGTACTGCCCGGGGATCGAACCCGGAACCCTATGTGTAGCAGCCGACGTCTTCAACCGCTACACCAAATGGGTCATCAAATGTTGTATGCCTATTGCCTAATATGAGTTACAAACTTTAAAGCTAACGTACAAAAGAGGAATACAAATCCGTATTTCTCTTAAGAGTCAGTTTACCTTACATCACACGTTTAGTATTGCCTGTACAACAAATTGCTTGAGCAATTCATCAAAGTTCCACCCACATGTCAAGGGGACAGGGGGTCGATGAGAATCGATTATGTTTGTCCATACGCTTAGAGTTACGAACAAAGGGAAGTTATTGGGAGTAAACTGCCGAAATTCACTCTATGGGAAGCTTCGATAAAAGCCTGTTAATATATCGCTTAGCTTATGGTTAACGAAAACGACTTTTATCGAAAACTTATAACCGAAAAACGTATATGGATTAATAACAAATTCTAATTGGACTGATCATGGTACTAACTAGAGCGATAAAAGCAAAATTCTTGCGATTACATGTGAGAAACTAGCGATACAACAATATTTACGGAATCGTCGTGTTTTGTTTGCAAGGTTTTGTGACAGTGTTGATCGGTGATTCTAGTGCGTACAATAATTGATTGATTAGTGTGTGTATGTGTGAGTGTTATAAGTGTTGTATGTTTTTAGTGTAGTAGTACTTTACCTTGTATGGCTTCAACATTTTCCGAAGCTCCCCACTCTCATTTAGTTTCTCAACGGTGTCAGCATCCTGAAACAATATGAGAGTTGTTTATTTGTATTTTTGACATTTCCAACAACTGCTTATTTTATTTTATTTTCTTAAATAGCCAAAAATCTGGAGTTTACTGATATTTATAGCTTCTTTGCTTAGAAATAATATGTATTTTTTTAATGTTACGAAGGGAACAGGAAGGTCAGGACGCTAACCTAATGGTAAGTGATACGCCTGACCATGACATACAAGATGGCAGACTCCATACAAAACTCAATTGTTTCTATAAACTATGTCTGCATAGAAACATTGGAATTTAATTGTAGGTATCCGAAATCTTTTAGTTGTACCAATATAGTATAATTTAACGTATTTTACCATTAAAATGAGCACAAATTGTAGTTCTATATTTCATCCTAGAAAAAAAATGTCACAAATTGAAAAATAAAAATTCTTATAACTCTTCTTACATTTAACACATTTATGGCCAAAGATTTCCGGAAAAAATATATTTAAAAGGCAAGAAGCAATATTATATTGATCTTTGTTATCTTTATTAACATACAATATTATATTATGTCAATATTGACACATTAATTATGAATATTTCGTATCATGACGCAGATAGGGATAGAATTGCCACCGCCTTTATTCTTATAGCGGGTGCTGTATGAAGCGAAATAGGAACGATGCATGTCTGTCATTCAATCTTATCTTCTTTAAAAATAGAATATATTATCTTTAAACATAAACAAGTATAAAAAACTTAAGTACTATGAGACAATAGAAAGGAGCTCAGCTGAGTTTGCAACGAGAATAATACCGAGCATCGCTGTTTTTCAGCTACTCCCCTTACCCTCTGAGATGTTGTTGGAAGGCCTAGGTTACGCTTAGTCGACAATCTTAATTTTTTTTTATAAAAAAATAATAATATTACACCGTACTTATGTACGGTGGGGTTTCAGAATAATATCAGTTAACTAGTCATAAGAAACTAACTGTTGCATGCTATCCAGGTATTATGGCTTGCAAATTAATTTTTTAATTATATAATCAGAATGATAAATATAAAATAAAGAAAGTTATGTCTGTCTCATATTGATGCCAACATTATGGCGCTGACTGAGTGAAATTTAGTAAATAGGCATCGGAGAGGGCTTTAAAAAAGTGTCAGATAAATATTTTAAAAAACTTGCAGTGATGTTGAATACGCTGCAGTTGGATATAAGTTTGGTAAGTGCAAACAATTTATTCTTTAAACCTGTACCAGTTTTGAACAGCCTCAGGAGAATATCAGAAAAAAATAACTATTTTTTACCATCAAAGATTAAAAAAAGGGAAAAAAATATTGCCATGCACCATAGCAAATTAATTTATAGGTTTATCTGTCCGGGAAAAAAAAAACTTTTTCAACCATTTTTCTCCTAACAATAATACAAAACATTAGGGATGTAACGTCTTCAGAACATACTTCAGAATATTCTTGTAGTTCAGAAATACCGCAAAAAAATTATATTACCGGAAAAATGGGAATTTGAGATTTTCTCTAACGACACATACTTGCATAAGTAACATACCACTATCGATAAGGTAAAATTCATTTGCGATACAAATTCATTAGCAATAATTGGAATCTAAACGTCAGTAAGTACTAACATGAAACGCTATATCTCTCTCACATTAACCTCTCTTTGTGCATTGTTCTTGTTATCATATTCGGAAAATTTTAGTTTTCATAAAGCATAGGGCACACTCGAACTCCGACACAATTGAATATTCTTTGACAACGGAAAATTAAATGTATAAAATACGATCACATGACTTTGTTTTTCATGAGGAAAACTTGAGAGATAAAAATGAAAAATTTTGGTTAAAACTGCCAATACTTTCTGACTAAATGAATCAGACCATTCATATATGTATATAAACATTTATGTATAATGGGCTTACTCTTGAACACCGACTATCCTGGTGTAAGAAATGTGATCTGAGGTGGGGCGATCTTACCTAGAAACGCATAGATATTTCCCCGTTATTTAAATGCAGTAGCGTCACATATGACCGGAAACACAGTCGCATTTATCAATCAATTCATTTTCAGTAGGTGCGCATAATGAAAGTAGACGCGAAACGTTTAGTGCGAATACGGGGGACGTTATCATGTGGTGTGACGAAAGTCTGGCCACTTTCATGTAATTCCAAATCATATGAAAGTCACCGATCACGTTTTTTGAGTGATGTTCGATATAAAGCATCACACCAAGGTGAATTTGGTCTTTGAAAGATCATAAAATATTTACTTTGATCATTCGTTGAGAACGCAAAAAGTTACCTTTTTTTTGCTTAGAAATATCGCAGTCCACCGCTGGGCATAGGTCTTCATTATTTTGAAACCGATATACTGGTTCATTTTGCTCATTTAGCCCCCACTTGATCTTGCACAAGTATTCGTTCCATCGCACGTCGTTTACGCTACGCTTGCTAAAACGTGATTCCTTCTCCTGAATTGATCTGCTCAAATGACTACAGACCCTGTAAAGTACATGCACAGCTCATTGCTTTTACTTACAGAACCTCTATTTTCGAGCAGAATGAAATCTATATCAATATTTATATCAATAAGTGAAAGTAGCATCTCATTCATAAGTAATTCATAAGTAATCAATTTTGCAAATGGGAAACCCAGAAGTAAATTACAATGAGTGGCTTAATTTTTTATGTACGTTGGTAAATCCCAAGACATATACTATGTACCAATATAAAAACTAGTTCTCTGAACTTGTTTGAAAAGGCCGCATAGAAGGCACGGTTAAAGAAGCTGTTATCTCTATCGACAAAAAAGGACAAATAACTCACAAAACAAAGTTTACTAGACTCTTTTTTAACATGTGTACGATTATTTGCCCGATAACCCAAACTATTATTGATTTTTTCCTCCATAAAAAGGATCTTCTTATTTAATTTAATTTGCAATAAAAACATTATAATTAAAAGCACCCCAAAATAACGATGGCCTGGGTAATACAAGTGATTGAAAGTATATGTCTATTTGTACTCTTATCAGTAGAGTAAAAAGTATGATACTAAGACCGTTGTGTACTAAGCCTACGATTCTTTGAAATCTACCAACTATTGTTCGGCTAGTTGGGAAATTCAGTTAAAACAATATAGCGTCATTCACAGAATAGCAAGAATTTTTGCAATGCATGCGACAATCATTTGACGATTTTTTTGAGTTTCTTTGTTTATTTTATAATTTATTTACATGTGACTTAAATATATGTAAAATACGTTATTTTTTTCTGTGAATACCTCAGTAAATTCACGAGTATTTATTTTGACGTATTAGTTATGCTTTTGTTGTGTTTCGGTTTGTTAGGTATCACACGTAGTTTAATGAAAATCCCAATTTAACATATTTGTCACAAGGTTTTATTTCGTATATTACACATACAGCCTTTCTATTAAGTAGCTAGTACCACTATGGCGGCATAAATATTACGTGAATCTTGTTAAAGTTGTTTACACTGTTGCTATGCGGCAAGATGGCGTTGATGAAACATTGGCAATTTTAATGAGGTTTTCTTGGATCCCTGTAATAAATATCTGGAAAGACTACACCCCTAATCGTACAAATATGTATTTAATAAGAGATTTATTGGATAGAAAGGTGGTGATGCTCTTGTTACGTACACTGCCGAGTTGGCAACTGGGTGTAATGTTACAAATTCGTACAAAATTTCGTATAAACCTACAAAGGAGGCTGTTGTTGGGCACAAAAGATGTCTTAATTTCATAAGTTTGTTTATGATTATTATCACTGAAGTAAGCGAAAAAACACAACAAAGGAATATGGTATTTACTGTCGTTATGTGAAACAATTAGGAAATTTCTAATAATTAGCTATTATGTACAATGGCTGCCATGGAAGAATTTGTTTGTTTACATTGTATTCTTTTAAGATTACTTACACAAGTGGGAAATGAACTCTTTAATTTTTAACTTTTTGATTTGAACATTGATTGCAAACCAATTTTACTAATCCATCCCCGCATCCGTTATTGTTAAATTTATTCACAAATTGCTTTTATAAATATGTGATTAGATCTTGAAAATTGCGTATGCTTTAATATTATTTGAGTACCTATATTTTATATAGGTCCCGTAAAAAGTTACCTAAGCGCTAATAAGTTAGATAGTGTTTTGTATGTGCTATACGCACGGGTAAAAAAGATATTAAAGATATATTTGAAGAAAATCTTCTATCACTAGTTTATGCATGCGTGATTAACAGAAGATGTCATGGATATTTAATGAAAGTTAGATGAACCTGTAACTCTGAGATAATCAATATATTCCAACACTGGGAAAATTAATACATTATGAAGAGATAAAAGATTAAGAAAATGACTGTTACTATTATTTTTTATTATTACATTTTTTTTCGCTTCCAATCATGTCTTCAATATAAAGTTTATTGACCCAGGGAACATGTCACGTTTGCACATGATTTCTTCCTTAGATGTAAGGGTAAAAGCGACTTTTTTGTTATATCAAACAGTATCTTTGTGACTTAATCGGGAATTTGACTTCATTTGAATTTCGTATATTTCGGAGTTCAATAGAAGGTCATGAACTTATCCCGCTGAAGTTTTAACAGTGTAGTTAAATATATAAAGAGATTTGCCGAGCTTCCTTTATTGTTATGCAGGATGCACCCAGTTAAAGTTGGCAATGTCCCGAACGGTACCTCGCTAACAATACGTTTTAAGAAGGAAGACTTGTCTTCAATGACCGAGTCTGACTGAGAGATCGGTCGTCGGTGGCTCGACGGTGTGGACTGTTGCCCTCCTACCGGGAGGGCTGAGGTTCAAATCCCGCCACGTACCAATGTGTTTTCGAAGTTTCGAAAATATATGTACGTTATCCGACGCTCTTACGGTGAAGGAAAACACCGTGAGGAAACCTGCACACGCCTGCGAAGAAGTTCAAAAGGAAAACTATATGTAAATATTATTAAGTGCTATTTCGAGACCTAATTTTTGGGAACCCCCAATCTTTTGTATAAGTTTCTATTAAAAGACACATTTTATATTTAACATTGGATGTGTATCAATTTGGGATTGAGTGTACCTATATTGTGCAAACAAAAGTATGGTAATAAAAGTTTGATATCAAAGATAATTGTTGAATTGTTACCATTATTACATTGTAAATCTTGGGTATTTTCTTTTTCTTTGTATTTACCTAAATTCATCTTATTTTAATAGTAATTACTTTACTTTTTTTTTATTTATAACACTAAGTATAGTAAGCAATTATAAAAAATCATGATGTAATTTTCTGAAGATACTTCGGATAAGTTCGGATTATACTTTATCGTACTAACCACTGATTTCCCAATACAGGAGATGGGGCAAGCCGCGTTTAAAGTGCGACAACTGTAAGCTCAACGAGCATACACTGGCTACCAGTTTACGCTCTGTGAGACGAGTCAAGACGCACGAATATTAGAAGAAATTACCGTTTTTTCCAAAATGCCATCCTGTGCAATAGTAACATGCCATCATCGCAATGAATCAGTAAATTTTCCAAGAAATATAATAGCTTTTCACAGGTAAGAACCGAAAAGAAATTGCGACAATGGAACTGCCTATAAACTTGGCGGCTTGTCCAGTCTAATGTATATTCTGATGTCTGTGGAACTAACTGAAATAATTAAAAATAAATTGTTCAGTGCAATCCAATAAGCAGACTAATTACAAACGAGAAAGACTGCCAATGAGCTATTAATAAATTAAAGTATTTCAGTATCTGATCTTCACTATACATAAAATATTATAACTCAGTCTCTTAGGAATAGGTTATGTTTTGACTCTATTAGTGTGGAGTCCACTGGCTTAAGTTCAATAAAAGTATTTTTTGTGAACACAGGGATTTTACACTTGTTTATTTGCTTGAGTGATAAAGGACCGTTATATGCCTCGTGATTATTTTTATCAGCTTTATGGTATCGTACTGCAAGGCGTTCTATACAGCATGGGCATGAAGAGATTAAAATAGGTGAAAAGCCCTGAATCGTTCCTAAAAGATATAATTATAGTAAAATCCATACCCAATACTCAACAATAATATTGATTGAAATTTAAAAGTTTAATAAGTCGGCCTTTCTTTAAATTGCTGCCGGGGTCTTCAATGATCTGTAATTATTGTATGTGACAAACTGTTCTACATTATGGATTGCAAGAAGAGTAACAACTACGATTACTACGACTAAGTTAGCCAGCACTGAGTGCTTTTTGAAGCACCGACTTTAGTTAACATTCCTATTTGCCCATATTTCCCATCCTCACTCCTTTTCAACAACCAACTCATTCAATGCACTCAGAGCTACTTCGGAGATACCATAAAGCAAAAAAGCAAAAAATTCTCAAAAATAATCATTTAACACATGATAATATATTCGATCGGGAGGGCGCAGGTAATCCCTCCAATGTACTTTCGAATTTTCGAAATTATACGTCCGTTATCTGACGCTCTTACCCTGAAAGAAAACATCGTAATGGAACCTGCGCCTGCGAAGTGATTCAAAGATTGCGCGTCAAGTCGTTCAATCCGCACTGGGCCCGCGTGGACGACTTAGGCCTATACACCGTTTACAGGTAGACTCGGGGCCTCGATGGGGAAGTTTAATGAGCTGATTATGATATGATAACATTCATATGACTTATTATTGAGACCCGGCCGTTATTTAGTTAGGTAACATCAATCTCGACATCTACGTCTAGGTATGTATATGCTACATAGTAGTTAAATTCCGATGCAGAGGTCTACGTCCACATATTAACATTACTATCTGTTTCAAGGTCGACCAACACGTGCTCGCGTCGGCACGTGCATAAGCATGCTCTCGTAAAGAACCATCTGCTTTTATAATTATAGACAGGTGGAGGGAGATGACCTTTTTTACTGTTTAAGAAAAACATACTATGTTTATACCTTATTTGAAATTGCATTGACTTTAGAATATGTAGTTTCGTTAAGATCCTAAAATTTTTCATCTAAAGCTAAACAACAATAATCAGTTATCAGTTAATATTGTTCATACATTACATACATGATCATTTGGTGTTATGGTTGAGGTGTCTGCTCTTACACTAAGGGTTCCGGGTTCGATCTTTAGGCAGTACAAACATATGTGTGCGTTTACCGTTGTTTATCCGTTGTTTAGTACCCATATTACAGGCTAAATGCTTAGTTTGGGACTAGATAGCGCTGTGTAGGTCAGTAGGTCTTTTTATTACATTTCATCTGATATAATGAAATAAATCATAACTCTAAGTTTTTTCAACCAATTAATAAAACAGTGAAGAGAACAAGAGTGTCCATTTTGACCTATTTATATTATTTTTATTCTACTGAGTATATTTTTTCTTGTATTCTTTTTTCTTTTGTCATTTCCATTTAAATATCTGTGAAATTGTATTTTTTTATTTTCTTCAGAAAGAAATTTCCTAGTCAAATATTTATTTTCTTATTTTTATTCTTTGAATGTTTGTCAAAAGCCAGAACTTCAAAAATCCGAATAATTTGAGGATTACCCCAAATAGTTGTTGAATAGTTTTGTATGCAATTGCTCTTCAGTAATGGTTACTTTATGCATCATACCATTCACCTGGTTATTTCTGCAATCGAAGCTTAAGTAAATACATTACACGGTGATATTGCCTATTTAATGGAACTTCGTACGGCTTTGTGCTCAGTAAGAATTTGCGCATAATCTAATGTAATCGATTTAATTTAAAAAATAACGGATACCGCAATTACAGTTAATCCAAAATAAGGATAATAAAATGCATATTTATGATTAGAATTGAAGTCATAATGATTTTTTTTGGACAAGATCCTTTTGTGTTTCAATTACGGTTTATATTTAGATGTGAATAATTTAATAACTGTGTACATTAAATAGATAATTTAATTAAAATTAAAGATCTTAAAACAAAAACTTCTGCCAATGCCTATGGAATGGAAATGATGATAACTGGCTATATTTTAAATTATCATTGAATATAATATATGTTTAACGTTTCGATCGTAATTATTAGAAGTTATATAAATTCATGTGCTTCGCCACGTGTATTCCTTATATCATAGTATTTTTTCTGTAAAAGGCCCCTCCATTGTTAACCATGGCTCACATCCCTTTCTAAGGATCTTTTTGAAATGGATGTGAGTCATGGTGTGGATTTTTCTTATTCGACACGGGAATTGACAGATTGCGGTGACGCAATAATTTTACAATAAACAAGATTTGAACTAAAAAAGAACCTATCTGCCCCGGGCCGATTTCAGTCGTGTCAAATGCGAAACCGAGTATACATTACAGCAATGTGTAACCCATTAAAACTCTACATATACCTTATAAAGAGGCTATGAAACGTATTTTTTATACTTGCTCATAGTACATTCTTAATGACACTACTTATGAAACCAATATGCACTTTATTGCTTTGGCCATAAAACCCTTAATGCTAGGTTACATGCCGGTAATAATCTTGTAATGGGTACTCATTAAGGTCAGAATGCAAGTTACCATATCTATTCATTTATATACTAATATGAAAAAGCAAACACATTATCGTAAAAGCGCACAGCTTGTGGTGGCAAACGTTTAGGCTGATGATGATGGCTTGCAAGTTTGTATAATTTAAGTATATTTAGCATTAATTAGGAAACTTATTGGTGAACGTCTTTGTTCAACAGTGGATCTATTGGCTGTAATGTGTTATATTTCATCATATAAGGAGATTTATTCATTTATATAACATACATTTATTCCTGCTTTCGTGTCAACTAACATATCAATGAAAACATCGACATAGTACAATATCCGGCCTTTAGATTCACACTGTGTTGAAAAAAATTTGATTCAAAACAGTTGTTGTACTGTCTCTTACACTTATCTCTATGCAATGTCGATTAGTAAAGGATCGATAACGCCGGCTCGAGTCTCCACAAGCCAGTTTCCAACCGATCATGATAATATTGTCAAATGTTTAGATCAAAAACTAAAATTAAAGAAGCAATTAACTATGACCATAGTTCTGCACACTCTGAGTTGAATATTTGGATATAATGTATACAGGAATTGAGAATAGAAAACAAGAAGTAGATAGCTATTAAAAATGGCTTCCAATTTGCAAAGTTTCATGATTTCCACCTTCCACGTGGTGAATCCCTTCGAGTAGGAAAGGAATCTTTGGCGACCTGCCAACAGGGACTGAAACAGTTCGGCTGGTCATCTCAAGAGATAAACGTCTTTAGGTAAGGCCTAAGTTTTCCAGCGAACATTATGCCGTGGTATTAAATTTGAAATTAAATTGTTTAATATGAAACAGTTGATCATTACTCTGCCATTACCCCGATAAAAATGTCAATGCATATATGAAGTTGGATGTGAAAATGCCTTTTCTCTCTTGGGAAATGTAAAAGCGCGGGTTATAAAGATAAAAAATAGATCCTCAGACAAGAAGCTTAACTCTTAAATCCAAAAAATCGTTACCAAAGTAGATGTAAATCGATTAGCGCGCATTTGAGGTATGCTAATATTAAAGAAACTAATCCTTAAATAGACACATTTTCATGCTTCAATAATGGGATGTGATGGGATTTCATCAGGTTCCAGGGTAACAAATATTTCATTTTCTCTTGAGTTAAATTAACTGAATTAAAATAATACCTTGTTGGTTGTAAAGTCGTATAAGATTCTCGAAATCTTCTTGAAATTTCTATCTTTTACATTAAAAGCTCGTAATCTAACCCGATGGAAATGCACCGTTTACTCAGCTTCAATTAACGTCATAAAAAAAGTTTCACCCTTAACGGCTTGGACTCGGAACCTACCATCATCGCATTAAGGCAGGGTTGTCAAGTTTTCAATTCAATTACTAGAATGAAAAAGAAAATGTTTGTTGAAGAAATGAGTTACCAAAGTCAGGTCTATAAGTTTTTATATTAAGTTCTGATGCTTCAAGATAGTTTAAGGTAACTCGTAAGATATTGCAAATTGTATAGGTGCCGGTGTCACCAATAAACATACGTCTCCTTGTTTAGCGCTAAAATAGCAAAAATTGTGTAAACGATGGTAGTGACACTGTTAACACACCAACGAGTACAAAAATATTTCTACAAGATTGCAGGATTTTCACTTATTACTGTCCGCAAAGCAGTTATTCTTACAGTATTCTAAGCTTAAAATGAAGGCATCAGGGAAATAACTACATACTCAAAGATTTAAACACAGTCATCAGTAAAAACTGCACTATTGTCTCTTTTACGAGATGAGTTATATATTAAAACAATTATTTATCACAAATATCTAATACGTGACAACCCTACAATAGAATTGCGTAAAGCTTCAGCCAGGCGTCGCAGGCACATTGTTCCAGCAATATACATCGCCGTACAAACCGCAATATGGTTATATCAACTAATGAGTCCATTCCCAGATGTCGTATAGGATATAGTATAGTTTGAGCATATAAAGTGAATTGCTATATGATTGCTTAGGAGTACTTAAGATAGTATGGAGTGGACTGTTGCCTTCCAATATGGAGGGCGTAGGTTCAAATAATGCCATGTATCAATGAAATATTGTTTTTTCGGAATTATATGTACGTTAATCCGACACTCTTACGGTGATGGAAAACATCGTGAAGAAACCTGCGCACACCTACGAAGAGATTTAAAGGTTGTGCATGAAGTCGGCTATGCACAACTTTTGAATCTTTTCGTTGTTGTGCGCAGGTATTCATACTGGGCCTGCGTGGACGACTAAGGCCTATACACCCTTAACGGGTAGGCTCGTGCTTCTCGGTGGGGACATGATAATGATGATGACTTAAGATATAAGCGGAGAACCGAGATATCTGGCGCGAAATGCGGGATAATTATATCCAGCAGTGGACTGTGGCAGGTTGAAGAGAAAGAGAGGGAGAGAATTCAGATATTAAAAACTAGCTTTTGTAGACCATTAAAAGCAGAACAATACTCTCATACATGACTTTTGTGTAACTTTAACCGTTTACGCAGCGTACGCAGCGGAAGCTCCAAGTATGAAAAAATACCCCCGATTTTGAAACATTCTTCATTGCTGCTCCGCTTATATTACTCGTAGCGTAATGATATATAGCCTAAAGCCTTCCTCGATAAATAAGCTATCTAACACTGAAAGAATTTTTCAAATCGAACCAGTAGTTCCTGAGATTAGCGCGTTCAAACAAACAAATATACTCTTCAGCTTTATATATTAGTATAGATATCGATGACGACTCATTTGGGTAATGGTTGAGATTCGCCTACAACACCAAGGTTCCGGTCCCCGGGTAGTACAAAGATTTGGGTCCATGTACATATGTTTGTACTGTTATTAATTTCCATCATCACTGCGTCTGTCTTGATCAGCCGTATCGCGTACCATACGTTGAGTGCACTGACGTCCGTTCATATGACATAAAAATCCTTGCTTAGTATTAAATAGCGGATTAT